>JAOVYW010000409.1:0-16834 GCA_025775045.1 Hiodon tergisus | reverse complement strand
CAGCACAGGGAGCCGATATGCGAGCGAGAGCAGAAAAAACCCAGAGCGCAGCACAGGGAGCCGATATGCGAGCGAGAGCAGAAAAAACCCAGAGCGCAGCACAGGGAGCCGATATGCGAGCGAGAACCGAAAGCCCAGAGCACAGTCCAGTGACCCGTGCAGGCGAGGCGTAGATACCTGAGGTTCTGGGACCGGTGCACGGCCTCTTGCAGCTCAATGAGACGCTCCTTGTACTGGTTTTTCTCCATCACCACCCGTGCCATCTCAGAGCGAGAGAAGCGGCGTAGAGAGAGGGGCAGCGAGGACTACACAGAGAGCGGAAATGTTATTGTAGCATATACAGTAAACACAACAGACATGGTAACACAATGCGAGTCCCACTGGATAACAGCTTTGAGAGTAAGTTAAGTTAAGAGTATTGTAAGTGGCCCTGCGGCTAGCCATTAGACATGTCGGGGACAGACTTGCCTCTGCATCATCTTTCTGACTTTCTTCCAGTTCTTTACGAAGGCTTAAAAATAAATGGATAAAATGAGCACAATAAAAATACTTTGGTAAATTCAGGGTTAAAATAAAATTAATCACCCAGTAAGTAATATCAACAAATACTTGAATTGAGTAGTTTGGCCTTTTCAGTATTGCATAAAACGATCATTATAAATAATAATAAATTACTTTTTTAGATTAAATTTTTTTTTTTTTTATCTCACCGCTTTGCTTCCTCTTCCATCTCCCTCATTCTCCCATCCAATCGCAAGACTGTTTCACGGCAAGATTCAACCTCCAAGCTGAGGGAAGCCCTCTCATTGGTCAGCTCCTCCACACGAGAGATTAGTGCTCTCCGGGCTGACTCCACCTGTTCACTGAGTGGATGGGTTACAGGGTGTAAATACAGCATATATCACAAGCATACTTGGTATGCTGACACACCCTACTATTATTACTAACATATGCAAGACGCAGCAGGCTCTAAACCACTGCAGGAGCTAAGAAAAACATTGACAGTATTAGAAACCTTACTGGGTGTGTTTCAATTCCTCATACTGAGAGAGAATCTCCTCAAACTGGTCTGTGCTACCTGCAGAGAGAGGAGGAAGTGATATGCTTTTATAAAACTGACTTAAAGAAGTGCTGTGAAACGAAAGCCCCTCCCCTCACCTCCTTCCTCACCTCCCCCCTCACCTCTCACACTGGCTCCTTGGTCCACACTCTCCACATACTCCCGACTCAGCTCTGACAGCTCAGAGAAAACAGAGTCAGTGTTTCTGAGCTCCCACTCCAGGTTGACCCCATCCTCCTCCTCATCCTCCTCCTCCTCCATCACCACCCGCTCCACACTGGGTTCCGGCTCCACCTTGGCTGACTCACCCGAGTTTTCGGATTCCACTTTACTGGGAGTGCTAGCGGAGAGCGACAAAGAGGGAAGGTGAGGAAACCACAGGTGTCGGATAACAAAATGTCCACAGTCCGTTAAATGATCGCTACAGGCCATTGCGACGCTGAAGGTTTTTTGGCAATCGGGAGAGAATTATTAGTATCGTTTAATGAAAGTTCACAGATTGAAGAGTTCAGTGCACAGCGATACCTACACTGGTTTTACCCAAAGCTAAATCATGGCCAGTGTGCTTTGGGACCTATTATTTAAACAGTTCATACTTAACAGTGTATGACTATTTATTGTCTTAGTGAATTTGAGGAGATGAAAAATTTGGTGCACAGCTGGAGTCGGTTATATCACTGCTTTTGTTCACATCACTTGTTTAACCAGCACTTTTGATCTACACAGAGTAAACCATACCTGGCTTCAACCAAGCAATACAACTCTGCTAGTTCAGGAGTGGAGTTAATGATGGCATCTACAATGGATGGACCTCTGACTTCTTCCTCAGACGGTCTGTCCTTGTCAATCACTTTATCTTCCCCATTAGTGGGAGTTTCCGGGAGGGTGTGGTTAAGGTGTGTCTCTAATACTGGTTCAGTCTAAAACAGAGATGCAAGCCAGACTTTCATGTAAAAATAAACAATAACATGGTCAAAAGTGGCAGCTTTAATGTGGTTACCTGCACACTGAAACGTTTTTGTGTGTAATCCTGGTCTGATAGGCCTTCAGATGTCTTGGAACGCCCACGAGCCCTAAACAGACAATTAACATTTTCAAAAAGGCATCTCACTACCAATTATTGGCATAGCAGTTTAACACCAGAACTAAAATAATATGGAGAGAAGAGAGAGAAAAAGAATAACATTGAGCAGGGCTGAAAATCCTACAAAAACATGAAGCAATTTTATTTAATGTCACCTTATGGGAGAGAGGGATCCTTCACCTCTCTCTGGCTCCCTTTTTCTCTCAAGGAGATCCTGATAAGTGACCAACAACTGTAAAGAGAGAGAGAGAGAGAGAGAGAGAGTGAGAGAAACTCCACAGTCCATGTCACAAACACTAACCGCAGGAGCATGACACGTACGCCACGTTTATGTACACAGAGTAGGAAAGCCATCAGCTCACCTTACTGTGATTGTGTTTCAGTGCGTTTAAATCTCGGGTCAGACCTGCTCTCTGCTCCTCCAAGGCCAAAACTGCACGGTAAACAGAGCAAAAGTACTTTTTACACACAATTCAAATACAAATTAAAAACTAAATGAAGATAACTTAATACTCACCCTGATCTGCCTGCTCCCTGGCCTTTTTCTCCAGCTCTCTCTCCCGCCGTTCTCTCTCTCTCTCCCTTCCCCGCATCGTCCGTCTCTCCTGTTCAAACTGGTCGTCTAGCTCCAAATAACGCTGCCAGAAATTGAACAAATTCGGCTGTAAACGCGTGATCGCCTTTCACCCCTCATTCCCGTTCACAGCACCGTGGCCTCCTATTCCTCCCTGCACTGATCTCGGTTTATCCGGTTAAAAGAAAACGCCCCACCCCTCACATCAGTGCACCAGGGAACGCTGACGACCTCATTTACTCGACAGTAACGGAAGCTGGAGGATAAGGAGTTGAGCTAAACGGCTGCATTGGTGAGTGAAACAGAGAGCAGTGATCAGGTGCGATAAGAGCAGATTGTGCTGGGTTAGGGTTAATTTACGTTTTCCCCATTTTAGTTTAGTTTGTTTTGCATTGTTGTTTTAGTTTATTTTGTTTGACTGGAGCCCGAGTGGAGGAAAGTCAAAGGAACAGTAGTTCATTTGTCATTTCTCTTTTTCTCATTAGAAACGCAGGCGTTTTTTTTTGCTTCTCCTCCAGTAATACCAAGTCCACTCCCGGACCAAGCACGTGTGGCGTGCTACAATGCCATTCTCCATCTGTGTGTTAATGCAATGTCTAGGGAGGGCAGAGAGGAGATGCACTGAAACTCTTCCTCTCTTACCTCCTGGCTCTCTCTCCTCAGTGCCCTCTCGCTCTGAAACCTCTCCAGCAGTTCCTGTCTCTCCGCCTTCTCCCTCTCAGCCTCCTCCTCACTCTCCCTCAGCTGGGCCCGGCAGCTGGCCAGCCCCTCCAGGATCCACACCAGGATAGGTACTAGCGACTCCACCACGCCAGCACCATGGGTCTCAATCACAGACTGTGGGGAAGGGAGAGGCGGTTCAATCAAAGTGCCAGTGTGCGGACTGCCTGCAGTGAAAACGGACAGAGGGAAACGCCAAGCCAAGCAGGGAGAGACGGGGCCTTTTGGGGAGCGGGACACTCAGGAAAACGGAAAAAACTGGCACAGGGCAAGGCACACAGTGGAGTCCGTATGTGGGTCAGGTCGGTTACCTGCAGCTCTGAGTAGACTTTGCCCGCCTCTTCGCTCACAATGTCAGGGTCCAACTCCAGCTCCCCTGCCCCGCACAAGACACTCTCGCTATACTCCATCCCTCTGTCACTTTCCAACTATTTTCACTACTTTTATCTTATGTCTTTGTAAAGCTGTGCGTGTTCACAATTTCTGTCTTTCACTATCAATATCTACCAGAATAAATCTATTTACATCTCATTTTTCATGTTTTCTCACGTCTTGTTCATCCATCTCTATGTCTTACATCTCAAACTAACCATCAGTGTGTCCAGCTGTCAACTGAGCTTTTAAAAAATAAATACACTTATATTTCTAATACAACTAATGGTCTACCAGGAGGTCCATTCTGGAAAAGAAAGAAAAAATACTTTTTAGAAAATTAAAACCGTTTTATTGTTACACAAGTACATTAACTTCTCTTTCAATCCAGAATATATGGATATTTCCTGTATTTAACGTGGAACTGTGGAAAATATGTCTTCATTCATTTAGTCCACCGTTATTTACCACGCAACAGCTTCATAACAGGTTAATCTGCGCTCTATCCCCCGACCACTCATCAGTGTTGGTTGACCTCCACACTACTGAATTACTACAAAAACAACTAATTTTGCGATATACACGAATAGTTCCTGAAGCACACATTGCCATCTGGTCTAGCGTACCTTTGTTGCCCCAAAAGCTCTCCGGTCTGTTCTAATCTTCGGCGATCCTAGGACATTACGAGTAATACTGCTCCTCTAGTCTGGAAGGACTAGTGCTTACCTGCGTGAATAACGCATCGGGAAGTCGACTTGTTTAGTAGATCGACGTGCATGAGCGACAATTGCCACACAGACATTGATACATTATATAACTACAACTCATCGTCAAATGCAAGATGAAGCTTTTGTTTGATTTTTGGATTAATCTAAGCAAAGAAATTCCGAAAAAAATACCATGCAAATGACTCCAAATCACCAAATCAACATGAACAACGACAGAACGACATACACACAGGGGGGAAAGGGAGATAAAACTAAAAGAGGTACCGAATTATGATCAAATTAAAAGGACGGCAATTATATCAAACAAGATTATATTGGAAGAAAATACAATTGGGAAACACCTTGACCGACATTAGCAAAGCGAAAAACTTACCTACCGAGCCCGCAAACAACAAACCTTTATAATTTTGTTGTCAACTTACATCTTCATGTCTCAGTCCAGTTAAATATCTATATGTATATAAATATATATATTTATTCATTCGCATATGATTATTATTGTTGTTACTACTTTTTAAAGGAGGTATCAATTACTGAAGCCAACCTTAAAGAAAGGGGCGTAAACTGTCGACAATAACTGTGATTGAAAGCTTATCCTGCCCTACATTGCTCTTTAAGGAGCAAAAAGTAACCAATGGTAATGTGCGTAAGGCGTGACTAAGGCAGTTCCTTTTTTTACCTAGAAAAAGTTTCCTGAAACTTGAATACAGACATGTGACAAAGGTTAAGGGTGTCATGTGACGTTGACCGCTTAAATCCAATACCTATCTAAATTATTGATGCAGCGAGTTAGGTCATTAGACTTGTCATATTATACTTTTTTTCGTTTAACAAATCAAAAGTTATACGATATAGATTATTGCTATAAGATCTGTATTCCAGTTAGCCCAAAACGTTGACAAGACGTTAGGAACTTCCAAAATAAGCTTATTGACCTCCTAATAGTATTCCAGTCTGCTGTGGCGCTGAAGTCATTACGGCTTAGAGCTGCTGTTCCTAATTTGTGAGTATAGCACTTCTAGTTAAAGTGAGTGACACTTACAGAGTCACCAGCAGAACAGTTTGCATATTTGTTTTGGGCCATTGCCAGTTTTCTGATTTATTTTTTGCCAACATTTTATGCAGACGCATTTAATTTTAGAAAACGATAACCTCACGTTTAGCGTTTGCAATCTGGATAGCAGAACTTAGTTAAAATAATAATACTAAGAATCGTTATTATTATTATTATTATTATTATTATTATTATTATTGTTGTTGTTGTTGTTGTTGTCGTGGTTGTTACTTTAATTGAGATTATTCTTATTTTTCTTAGTCTTATTTTTCTTCTTCTTATCATTATTTACGTATGTTACGTGTGTCCACACGTTTTATATATCAGCCGCATTTACGATTAAAAACATGAAATATTTATTTTATTTTATTTTAATTGTTTAAACTCCAACTTTAGGCAATTGTTTTTTTTTTTTTTTTTTTTTGCTTTCATCAGTTGGGTAGCCAAAACATTTTCACAGATGAGTTTTAACTTGGGTACGATTATGGGGAAACCTAACATCATTAGCTAAGTAGGCAAAAACAAAAAATAGTTTGATTAGGTTGGCCTTTCATGTTTTCACCTGCAATCCGAGGAAGGGGAAACCGTGGAAAGTCCAGTGTGCGCCCAGCAGATGGAGACAAACGCATAATGAACACAAAAAGAGAAACGGGGGTTTAACGAAGGTTTGTACCTCTGAAAACCTGAAATGATTTGCTTTAATGAAAATATATTTTGGTTGATATGAATAGCTGGACCAAACCTTGTTATAGCGTCTCTGGTTTAGTATATCTTCTTTCACAACGGCAACTGGATTGAATTGCAATACAACACTAATATGTACACCATGTTGTCATTGTTTAATAACACATTAGCATATCGACATTTCTGTGCATTTAATTGAGTTTAAGAATGATTTCTGTTCTTCTTAGTTAGGGACAGACATATGTCTGTTGTTTGTTTCACTCATCTTGAGAAAGCAAGAATTTGTCCATTAAATCCAGAAGGACAGAAGGAGATAACGAACATAAAGTTCAAACTTTAACGTTTTGAAATTCAAACTGAGTACTGCTAGAAATGAGAGAAAAATAGGTTTTCTTTACGCCTGCTTTCACAGGAAATACTTTAGGCCTTTCCTGTTGCATTCCTTCCTGATTTGACATGTTGATTGAAAGATAAAAGGGATGAGGAGTCAAAACTGCAAATGGAAAGTTTGCTCAGTGAGGAAAAAAGGAAACCCTCGTTTTCAATTTAGATTCTCGTTTTATTATTTACTTATTACCAAGGCATTGATATATAACTATAAATTGTTCATGTATAATAGTAAAATAATATAATCTGTCATACATACATACATAAAACGAATCAATAGCAAATATCCTAGATGACTCCAATGCGGTGCAACACAGTATTATATACAGGAATACACCAGTTCAGTTCATACTGATTATTTTAGTTTTTCTAATACTCGAAAACTTTCTCCTCGTTAACTCTTTCTGTTCCTTCTGTTGTTTCCACACGTACAGTCATTTACACGGTCACTGTTTTTACACAGCTCCTGCCCCTTTCCCCCACTAGCATGACTTTGCCTTCATCTCTGCCAACACCCTTCCTCCCTTTTCTCCAGTACCTCCTTGCAAGGACTGTGCCCATCACTGCCAAACTAATGGCCAGCACCACCAGTCCCAAAGCTAACAGATTTGAGATGTTGCTGTGTTGATTTACAGACTGATCCCAAAGCCCCAGCGCAACCACGCTCACGCCGATCAGAGTGCCCCACACCGCAAAGGCAAGCATGCATGACCCCCAGGACAACTCAATGCCCCCTGTAATCACTGTGAGGCCTGTTATGGAGGCCATGCTTTTAGGAAGGGTCACCGCCTTAGACTTGGAGTCAAAAGCCACAGTGGAGTCTGGATAAGAAGCTGCTGGAGGGTTGAGGATATGCATGTTTTGACCACGTCTTTGTGGCTCTGTTTCTGTTTCCAGCACTTGTGTTTTTCTTATCTTTTGTTCCTTTGTCTGGTCTGTCTTCCACTCCCTGTGTATCAAGCCCTGTTTCACAAAGCAGGCAGTTAACACATGGACGGATCATACAAATCTTTTTTGCTGTTTGATAACATTAGGAATTAAATCATATTAATAAAAACGAGTTACATACTACGATGTACAAATGCATCTGCACGTCATCAGATGTAAATGTATCATAATAAACCTTTAGCCTTTCATTTATAAGCTCTGCTAAAAAATTGTTTATTTGAAGATATTACAGTGTATTAAATTCCAATGAAGTATAAAGGAATGGATACCCTAGTATTCTGTTAATGAGAGAGGCTAAAGTAAAAATAAAAAATGCATGCACTGAAAAGAACAGTCTATATATGAATCAAATAGTATACATTTCACAATGAAAAAAAGGGGAATCTATTCAGAAATTCATGGTTAAAATAGTTAATAATTGGCATAAAACATGCAAATCTGAATCTCATTATTATTTGAAAGAGAAATTCAAACGGACTTGCTCACCTCTACTTTTTCTGTCTGCTGATCTCCGGCCTGAGTGCAAAAGGTGTAAGTGACTAAATACAGTGGCGCGAGATCCGATCTGTTCTTATGAGGACCATGTTAGTGGAAAAATCCAGTGCATTTGTAAAAAGACGCTTTGTGTTTCCCCAATGGCAGCGAACGCAAGGAATGAGAATGAGACGGAATTGTCCGTTGCCTTTATCAACTGCGTCAGAACCTGAGGCCTGCGAGATGGCGGGCTTTGTTATTATTATTGTTATCATTTGTTTGTTTCGTTCTACGTGTTCCGTAGGAAAGTCACGTCTGTCATTAAGCGCCATTATAACCCATTAACTTGTATTTATCTAAGAACCCGACTACCTCCCCTCCCTTCCTTCTCTCCCTCCCTCCCTCTTTCTCGCCAGATATTGACTTCTTTGAGCCAGTGCATTGTTTGTGAGGAGAAAGTTGAGTTGTTTTTTTACCTAAACGTTTCCCTCTTTTGTTTTCAGTTATTTGTCCTTTCTTTAGAATTAAATCCAGCACACATTTCAAAGATTAGTTTATGCCAAATACAGCAAACCCAAGAACAAGTTTTCACAAATGCTAAAGTAATGCCTAATTGATGTATTTAAGCCCGGTTCCAATATTCTTTAATGTAAAGTTGGGGGTGTATCCCAGACAACAGGCAAGACTTGAACTCCAGTTACCCATGTCATAGGCAAGTACATTGCCAGTTTCCCTAAGGAGTCTAGACCTCTCAGTAAAGTTGAAAGGTGACACTTCTTTCACAAAGAGACAGTGGTCCGCAGAGCAGTACCCTAAGACACAGAGACAGCTTTACACAGTGTGCACCCTACAAATAGCCCGGGTGTGACAGTGCCTCTGACACTCAGACAGGGAGCCCCGAGGGAATCTATTCAGTTTATATCCTTAGAGGGGATTTGTCCTTACTGTGGCACTTACATAAGAAGACGTTTCCAGTCTTAATCTATGTAATAAACTGGCTTAGGTTGAACTGCGATGCCCCTACGTTAAGGTTGGGTTTTAAAATGCGTATGCCATTCAGTCTCAAAGCATGCAATTCAATAACTAATTGACACAATCGTCACATGTAAAGATTACCATGGATAATAAAAGTTATTGTATTATGGTGTTTTAGTGTTTGTGAGGACATTGTGCCCTGATTTGTTTATTTGGTTCAGTTCTGAATGCCCAACAAACCGAATAGATTGTGAACACACAAGATAAACAAGATTAAATGGTTTTTTTTGCAGAACGAAAAGGCCAACATCTCTTTTCCTGCCCTCTGACTTACTTTCCTTTGGTTAATCTTTACTTGCGTTCCTCCTTATAATTTTTTCCATAGGATCCCGTCGAACTGCTAGTCTCCCCTTTACCACCCTACTATAAAAAATACTAGAGATTGGAGGTTATTTTTGGACAGGGGTGGCATGGCTGGCTCAGAAGGAGTAGTCCAATAGGAGTCTTGGAGCATATTCACAGCTGAAGCAACATATAACGGAAGGAAGGGAAAGTTAAGGCAGAAAGGGAGAGGGAATATACCGCAAGGCAGAAAAGACAAAGGTGGGTTGGAGGGTTTTGTCTCGGGAGGAAAGTCTGACAAAATGAACAAATAAGAGCATTGACACATAGGCTGGTAAAGAGGGGGTGGCGATGGGCTTATGACGTGTAGACACAGTTGGATGAAGATGGCAAAAGGACCTGCACTTTAACAGGTAGATTAACAGATTGAGATTCAACTAGACGGAGTTCTCCCTTTTGCTTAATTAATCCAACTAGTGAATTACAGGGCCTCATTGAGAGAACAGATGGTAGGATGAGGGGACTGAGAGATGTAGGAAATGAAAAATAGGCTAAGTATAGATACTAAGTATAGAAAGGCACCAAAACTTCCGTTTTTAAAAAAACAATATTTTAACAAATGCACAATGTCAGTATAAAGATTACATATAGAAAGGTACCGAAACTATTACGTTTTTTTAAACTAATATTTTAGCAAATGCACAATGTCAGTATAAAGATTACTTATAGAAAGTAATTTCTAAGTATTTATAAAAAGATGAAAGTATTCTTGTGCTATTTTTAGGTGAATTGTTTCTCTTCTTATTTTATTTTCAAAATGAACAATTAGTTCTTGGGAGTTAAACGATTCCTTATTTGTACACAGCCCTAAATACCATACCATTGTCTGAAAATTGTTCATTTGTTGCGTTAAAAAGAAAGACCAAAGAAGACAAAAGACAAAGAGACACACGCTAACTTTAATTTGAATGTAAACCAACAAAGTCAATACAAAGACATGAAGCAGAAAAGTTTCATTTCCTCCCTGCTGGACTGAGCAGATGGCAGGCTATGGTTTAGAACTCACCAATCAGGTAATCTTATTTAAATGTCGTAAGTACCAGAAAAGGACAGACTCATACTTACCATAATTAACTGGCTGACTGAAAGGAGAAGGCTATTTCATGCATTGGCTATGGCCTTTATGGAAGTCAACGATTAATATGAAGGCTCCACGACCATACAAGAAAAATATATTGATTTTCTTAAACTAATACATTCATGTATGCATTGTTAGACAAATTAAATAACTGTTCTACAGTAAAACAAATACAAAAGGTAAAAGAGCCCTTTGCAAAGGGGAGAACAATGTTGAGAACAAACCACAGAGGTTGTGAATGTGCGCTGGAATTTCATGTAGATACATTTAATGTAAATCAACAATCAGCCATCAAATCGCATCTGTGTAGCCCACACAAATTAAAATGCAGTGACTTACATGACAACCATCGCGTTTGTAACGGCACTGACAGCTGGTTGTTAGTGCATTTCCCAAGTGTGATTGGTTTATTAACAGGTGATGACAAATGAGGCTGAGCTAGGTACAAAGAACTGGGACCAAATAAACAGAAAAGAAATTGACAACAGATATTTAGAAAATGTAATTTTTTATTTTTTATTTTACTCTTGCAAGCTGTAAAAAAAAATCAATTCTCCTACTCTCTCCCTGTGTCTCCGTTCAAAGGTTAGCTCCTATGGGTCCTTCTGGAACATTATACATCCATTATTATATATCAACTCAAACAGTTAAATAACAACAAATTACCGTACAATATATAATTAGTGTACATAAGGCATTAACTCTAAATACAATATACCATTTAAAATATTTTCTACCACAAGGTCTAACACTCAAAGACATTTAAAACATACATTGGTTGTCATTCTATATCAATACATGAACATTGCTTAAATACACTGGAAACTGTAATTCAAATGCATTTACAACTGATCTGAGCATCTAAGGTCATAAAAACTATGTTCACTACCATGAACATCTGAGAACGCACTGAACCAAACCTTCTTAAACCTTCATGTTTAACGAAGAGAATACTTGTACCTTCCAAGTGACGTCTAATAGAGATTACAGGGTTGCATTACAGGGTTGTACTGTGGATTAATGGTGTAGTTAGGATTGCTACCACTACCTGGCCAAAAAGCAAAAGAAAATCTTGCTTGCCTCAAGAAACCCAAGTGTGAGCTCCATGGATGACTTTTTGTTGTCCCGAATACAACCCAGTTACAAAACAAATGATTGCATTTTACACATTATTTCTTCGATTTCCTCAAGCAATCTTTGGGAAATCCATTGGCAGGAGGCTTCTCTAAACTCCACTCCATTCATTTTGTGTATACTTTCATTTACATTCTATAATTTTGGCAGGTTGGCAGTACTATTGCTAAAATAATAATCTCTCAAAGCTGGTGGCCCCTCTGATCCTTTACCAGACCTTGGTGGGCCCTTGCCTTTCTTTATTTCATAAATGTGGAGCTTTCCATTGTCTGTGTCTACAAGGCTAGGGGACTGTTCAAGACTGTTCACAGCCATACATTCTGCTACTTGATGGGATTTTACCTCTGAATCAAGATCATTGAGAAGGTTGCCACCTGATTAAGGTTTGATTGGTTGGAGAGTAGGGGGAAAAACTTATCACTTGGAAAAAGGTAAACATAGTTTTAAAAAAACACATAGGCAAAGAGGTTAATTTGGGTCTCTAAATCTCAGCCACTATAAATCCTGGATAACAGACTTAACCCAGCTGTCAAAGGTAACAACGTAATTCCGCCCCCTCTCACTGTAACCCTCAGTATATCTCCCTATTCCTCACTTTTACCTCATCGGCTGACACGGGTAGGTCCCCCATTTAGCCTCTCCTGTACTTTGTGGTTTGATATACATCTTTCCCCCCCCCCCCCACCTTTCATCTTCTTGTGTATCTTTGCTCTCTTCCACATTTTCGTTGGAAGAGGGTCTCTCATCTTCTGTAACTCTTTTTGATTTCCCTTCTCCAGCCGACTTTGTTGTTTGAGTATTTTTCCTGTCTGTAGCTGACCTTTGGTGTCCCACAGACTCTTTTCTACCTTAATCATCTTCCTCATTTTTACAACTGTTCCGCTTGTCTTCGTTTTTGTATCTGTTTGATTTTAACATTTGTCACCTTTGAGCTTTATAGATAAAGCGTACATATTTTCACTTATGGGGGCTCACGCTAGGCCATTAATTCACAGATAATTTTGTAGATTTATTATAGGTTCATTCCTATTCTAGTGCTGCAAAAATATTTTAAAAAATAGTCTACTCCCCGAATTGCATACTTTGATTCAGTTGATGCACTCCTAAGTAATGAGAAATTCTTTATCTTATTTTCGTGACAATAGAAATTCTAATCAATGCAATGTTATTTGCAGAAACGGCTGGACTGAAGTGGTGATCGGTGGCCTTACGAAGAAACTGACAAACGCAACCACACGTAAGGGCAAAAGGCGAAGAAACAGAAGAGGCACATCCTCAGTCCAGTAGAGAAGATGGGGAACGCAAAGAGTGGTGCCATGTCCAAGGAGATCCTGGAGGACCTGAAGCTGCACACCAAGTTCTCAGAGACTGAGCTCTCCCAATGGTACGATAACTTCCAGACGCAATGTCCCTCGGGCCGAATTTCACCGGAGGAGTTCGAGAAGATCTACGACCGCTTCTTCCCAGACAGTGATGCCAAGACATACGCCCAACACGTCTTCCGCTCCTTTGACACCAATGATGACGGCACGTTGGATTTCAAGGAGTACATCATTGCCCTGCACATGACCTCATCTGGAAAAATGTCGCTCAAGCTAGAGTGGGCCTTTTCGCTCTTCGATGTAGACAAGAATGGCTACATCACCAAGTCAGAAGTGGGTGAAATCTGCCAAGTGAGTCTCAGGGATCGAAATCTTCATTTTGTAGGGGAAGAAAGAGTATGTGATGTGATTGAATGGGATCCATTTTGTAAATTCATTAGACGGGTTAGCATTAGAGCAACGATTTTATCAATAAGACTACCAGTAGCAGCACACCTAGAAGAAGCCTGTTTTATGGCTATACACAACTATGTTTTGTTATAACATCCACACCGGGAAGTCTGGTTGGCTTATCCTATAGGAATTTTTGGTTTCATCCATCCGTTGTCAAATCAATAACCTCTGTTTTTCCAGTAAGACAGATTGAATTGGCGCACTAAATGTGCATTTTTTTATTTTTAGAACATTCATTTGGATGACAAACAACATTTCATAAATTTCCTCTCACACACTGTAGTGTTGCTCCCACTAGGTCAATAATGCCTAAATTCTCCTTTTCCTCAGAATGAAATATTAATCTATTCTTTTCAATTTGCCTAGACAAATTAGAGGAAAATAAATGGTTGAATGGCAAAAGTAATGTAGGCTGAAGGCAGCAGACAGACGAAAATAGGATGAAGCAGGGATACTGCACTCTGTCTATGAAATGACTGAACAGAAATCCTCGGCCGGTTAATTAGAATATGTTCATATGTTCATGTGTACCATGTTGTAGCTCTTACAAGTATTAATCGTATCTTCCATCGACAGGCCAATGGAAATCTGTGTTTGGTTTGTATCCCGGGTAACGTGTATTCAGAAGCATCAGTGGCTTTGTTTGGCACTGATCCACATTAATCTGCACGCTGATTAAGAAAGAGGTTTGTTTTATATCTGGAATCCACAATGAGGCGTGTAGAGTGCACATTAAGTATCCTCTTTCTAAAGTATACTAGAAAAAAGAATCATAAAATCGTGTTAATTCCTGTCAAATCTGTTAATGTGGAAAGTCAAGAGTCTCAGGAAATAAATTATCCAAAAAACCAAACCAAACTGGGAAACACTGCTATTTTATATAAAGTGAATGACAGGGGGTCAAATGTTAGTGTAAACAAGGCATCTTATTCTTGCAGATGTTACTTTGTTGTTTGCCCAAATATGATATACATATATGCATTACTGTATTTAGTTAATGAATGAGAACTGTGTTTGTCTGATAAGATATTCAGGTGGTAATCTCGCTGAGCTGCAAAGTAACTTTTAAGCTATAAGTAATTTTGAATTTCTTAATTTTGAAGTTTTGGATTAGTTTTTTCTAAAGAGTGCTAATGCAGGAAAAACAATACTGAATCAAGGGATTAAATCTTGTTCGACAGCAGGAAAAAGAATAAAACTACGAGTGCAATTAATCAAAAGAAAATAACCGTTTATCATTGTTATCACCAGTTTAATATTTTGATGATTTCAACATTTATAACTAATTATATATCAATTTTCACTGAAAAGACTACATGCAAACAGTGAATTCCTAATCCCATAATTAAGGGCCTAAGCAAACAACACAATTTATTCATTACTTAAATAATGTTTGAAAATGAATCATTTCAACTAATGCAATGACCTTTGAGGATGAGTTTGATAACTTTGATTGAACATATTGAACTATTTGACTACTATTGCAGCACAAAAGTCAGTTCCCTAGAGAACATCCATTAGAAAATTACTACTTGAACCACCAAAGCCAAGTAATACATCCGATTAGTGGTTTAGTGACCAGACAATCCAGCTATTCAGGACACAGGCTAGTCAATCCTTCAGTAATACCAAAAGCACCTGACTTATCCTTATCTGCAGAATCAAGAAGGGACAGGAACTCAATAGATATATTCCTGTCATTGTACTAATTGGCTACTGATACGATGACCGAACCAAACGTTTACCATGAATGTTTATGTGGAGTATATCACAACATGCATATTGTACCTCTTACTAGTGTCAATCATGTCTGGCACTAACATGAAACATCATTAATGAATGTAAACCTGAATTAGCTTTGAATGCCGTGTGAAAAGCTTGCAGCAGAATCGGTGAAATAGAACATCTTGTTGTCTTAGCAGTGGGTTTGCGCAGAGTAAAAGATTTATTTAGTATCTACAAATTTGAGTTGAAGGTACACAGCAAAGCTGCAAGTGTTAAAGCAACTGTCAGTTTTATATGCATCCATGTGTGATGATTTGGTTCCATATAAGCACTGTCTGAATTGATCCCAAAGAGGACGTTTCGCTGCTTAAGGATGCCACTGCTCTGTCTTATTAAGTGAATGGTTACACTGTTCTGTCTAGTGAAGTGAATGGTTACACTGTTCTGTCTAGTGAAGTGAATGGTTACACTGTTCTGTCTAGTGAAGTGAATAGTTACACTGTTTTGTCTAGTGAAGTGAATATTTACACTGTTCTGTCTCGTGAAGTCAACGGTTTCACTGTTCTGTCTCATGAAGTGAACGGTTACTTGTCAATACAAAATCGGCATGTCATAGGCCACTTACAGATCTTTAGGTCTTCCAGCCAACTATTGGAGTAACTATTAGCACAAACTAAGCGCACAGTAAGTCGTTCAATTTCAGAAAATTCCATATGAATAATAAATAAATAATGTAATTTCAGACAAATGAAACAAATGAAAGCTATTACAGCAGTAAATACTGATCGTCATGTAACCGAATACAAAATCATATACTGATTTCTTAAAAACCATTAGTTAATTTTGTGTTAGGTCAGTTCATGTTTTCAAACCTAAACCTAGTCTCACATTTTAAGTAAGGGTGATTTCATGGCATTTGTGAAAGAAAAAAAATTGTATTCTGCATATTGCATAACATGTGGGAATGGGTCAATACATTTATTATATATTATATATATATTATTATTATAACTATACAACAGCAGATTTTACCATAAACAAATACACATATTTTTGCCATCACGACAGAACTACAACCGTTCAAGACACTTTCTTTCACTCCCACCATCTTATCTTCTCCTTTGTCCCCCCTTCAGGCCATTTTCAAGTTAATCCCCAAAGAAGACATCCCCAATCTACCGAAGGATGAAAACACACCGGAGAAGAGAGCCGAGAAACTGTGGAGTTACTTTGAAAAAGGAGATAATGGTAAGAGAGTATTACTGTGCTCTGCAGTAGTGCCGTGGCGCGTTGTCATGATTAACTATTTCACAGCAGCCTCATGTGAGCCAAACTAAGGCTAAATGCTGGGAGAATGAGCTTCAACATGCAGCCCTTCAGTGCAACAGAGAGCATAATGAACGAAACAGGGCCAGACATTAAAAACTCATTATCTGCAGGTTGTTTTGTGATGTGACTATTTCAAATAACCTCCTATAACTTTCTTCTTCAGAAAAATTGGCAGAGGGAGAGTTCATAAAAGGCGTGACAGAAAATGAAAATGCACTTCATCTCATTCAGTATGACCCCTTGAAGAAATAAAGGGTACTTCCTGATCTGAAATCAGAGGCAGGCTGCTGGCTGACGGTGTGATGCTTGCAGCAGTCGCGCTAGACTAACG
>JAOVYW010000406.1:0-12485 GCA_025775045.1 Hiodon tergisus | reverse complement strand
ATCCCCCTATTTCCACATGTCTCTTTGAGATGATACACCAGTGATCCCCCTATTTCCACATGTCTCTTTGAGATGATACACCAGTGATTCCCCCTATTTCCACAGTGATCTCTATGATGTCAGCGTCATATGCAGTACCTTACACATTTGCTTGTTCTGATGCTGCAGTTGCAGATTTTCAAAGATAGGACACCCTGTTTAATTCTGCCTAAAGTCATTGCTAAACATGGATATTGAAAGCTTCATTTTAATGTGACTCCAACCAACTAATGCAGCATTTTTTAAAATTATAGTAAGACCTACTTAATGTTTCTCCTTGTGATAATGTAAAAAGCTAACAACCATGTCCTGGGCTACGTCCCTTACATGAGCTGCTGATAAGTGTAATGTACAATTGCCGTATGTTAGTATACCAGCTGAGTCTCTGATGTTGTGCTTGTACCCTCACTACAGGGTGCCCCCGGTGCCCGTGGTTTCCCTGGTTCTGATGGAGCTGCTGGACCCAAAGTAAGTCGTGAATTTCCTGCCACTTCATTCTCAGAAGGTTCAGAGTCTTTTATTTGGTTTTGGATGCCATTTGATGCAAATAACATGAGAGGCCTAACCCCCTTTCTGCCAGGTTTCTAGGACTTTTATCAAAGTACTCATATCACAAAATCACACCAACACTGCATTTTAGAGTTTCCATAACACATTAGCGGATTCAAAAAGATTTATCTCCCTGACAAGCAGTCAATCAGCAAGGTGTTAACAAATAAGATGAATAAAACTCAACCATTTCAGCCTATTAAACAATAGTTCCTTTTGACCGTAGATCTCACTCTCACATTGTGCTGAAGCAGTGCATTACAGGAAACTGTCCCTGGTGCTGAATTTCAGCTTTTTGTGAATTTTCACCTTTTGCAGTAGAAGCCTCCTCACATTTTTTTTTTCACTCTCTCTGTCTCGTAAAATAGGGAGGCCCTGGCGAGCGTGGTGCCCCTGGTGCAGTTGGACCCGCAGGTGCTACTGGTGAGAGTGGACGCCCTGGTGAACCTGGTATGCCTGGATCCAAGGTGAGCAACACCTGTTTATAGATGAACTAAAAGTTAAAGCAGCTGTTGTTTTATTTAATAAATGATTATATGCTGATGAACTAAGATGAACTGACATATGTGTAGGGTTATGGCATCTGCTTGTTATCATGTCTGCAGTAATGGCGACTGTGTCTAACAATTGCTGCTCTGTCTTTTTCTCTAGGGTATGACTGGTAGCCCTGGTAGTCCTGGCCCTGATGGCAAGACTGGCCCTTCTGTGAGTATTGGACAGGGCATTCTTTACTTCCATACACTGTTGCCTGCCTTTCGGATGTACAGTTGAATGAAAAGCGCTGAATGGAAACTAAGTATTTGGCGGGTGAAACGGTCAATATTTAACTAAATCCGGATTAAAAGTATTCAGTTCTTTTATCTTTATAACAAACCTTTTTGTTTCCTTTGAAAATGTCACCACATCGCAACATGGAAAAACATTTACATTTTGTATTACAGGCAGCTCATTTAGAATCTTCTTACTTGACAGGGTGCCCCTGGACAAGATGGTCGCCCTGGACCTCCAGGCCCTGCTGGTTCCAGAGGTCAGCCTGGAGTCATGGGATTCCCTGGGCCCAAGGGAGCTGCTGTAAGTAACACTTCTTTTGGCTAAAGACTTACTTTAAAGACTTGCTATGGGAACTTTAATATATATCCGTGTTCACAAATGATTACACTGATCCTATGATGAAGGGGAAGACTATACATGAACCGTAGCCCATTAACATCTACTTTTGATTTATATTTTTGATTGCATTTTCTGCAAAATAGAGTCTATTTGTCAATTATAAAATTGTAAAACGGAATGATGAATTAATTGTTCTTTTCTTCTTTTTTTTACCAGGGTGATGCTGGCAAGCCTGGCGAGAGAGGTGTTGCGGGACCTGCCGGTTCTGTGGTAAGAGACACATCACACGTTTCACACTTTCCCAATATGTATTGGAGTCTGCACACTTCATTAGAACAGCAATAGAAAAGTAGAAATGCTCATTGAAAGCTAATAAATACAGCTGATTCATATTTAGCCTTTAGCCCATTCTCTTACACTGTAAGGTAGTGTGTTATTTTGTTTAAATGTAAAAATGTTGCCTCTGTCTAGGGCGCCCCTGGCAAAGATGGTGATGTTGGTGCTACTGGTGCCCCAGGACCTGCTGTAAGTACTCGGATGATAATCATACTTGGTTGAACATCGTAATACACTTGATTACTTTGGTATAATACATCTTAATCATCATTTTTAGTTGTCCTGATTAATTGTCCTTCACACAATTCTTAGGGACCTGCTGGAGACAGAGGTGAACCGGGACCTTCTGGTCCTCCTGGATTCCAGGTAGGTACTCAGTCAAAAACCCATTGTTGTATATTCTTTAGTACTTAACCATGATTCCGACTCTTAATAAACCTGATATTGTTTCTTGCAGGGAATGCCCGGGACCCAGGGTGCTACTGGCGAGAGCGGAAAGCCTGGTGAACAGGTAAACCCAAATTCGTCAGTGCATTATAACCACTAGCTAGGTCAGTCTGGGAAGTTCAAAGACACGTTAGTCCCTTGGTCTCATTATTGTGTTGCACTGAATATATATCTTTAAAATATGTGCATCCCTAACTATCACTGAGATTAATGCATGCACTAAAATAAGATGCAAATTCACCGGAGAATGAATGAAAACATAGATTCAACCATTATACAACTATTTTGAGTGCCATGCTTTTTTAATACTCTTCTGTTGCTTTGGGAAGAAAGAAAACTTAAAACCATACAATTACCTCTACATGGCCGAAACACTGTTCCAGTGAAGTGCTTTATCCTCTGCATGTTTACTTAAGCTGTATGGAATTGACCCAGCATTACTGATTACAGGCAACAATACAGTACCTAAGCAGGTGCTAATCTAATAAACAATAATGGAGAATATATAATATGGAATATTTCAAATGAGAATTGCCGCACACTCTACCTCGACGCCAATAATGCTTGGTGCTTTTTAAACAGGGTGTACCTGGTGAGGTTGGACCTCCTGGACCTACTGGATCCAGAGTAAGTAAAATAGTATCTCCAATATTTAAATTTACTTGTGCAGAGTGATTTTGTTCCCCTAGTCAAATACTTACAGTCTACATCTTCTTTTTCCCACCCAGGGTGACAGAGGTTTCCCTGGCGAGCGTGGTGGCCCCGGGTCTGTTGGCCCTGCCGGTCCCCGCGGCTCTCCTGGTTCTGCTGGCAATGATGGTCCTAAGGTATGAACAAGCAAAGCGCATGTGGTTGTGTCACCATGATTCGGTTTCAAATTTACAATCCTTTTTTACTGGGTGTTATATTAAGTTATTCTGAATGTTCCACTATACAGTAATACTGTTCGTATTACACTGGTTAGAGCTAAGTTGTATGTATCCTCTAGAGCTAAACATTTTCACATACCCATCATAGGGAATGTCTTACATTTTTGAATGATTTGTTCATTGATTCATTCAGAATATGCAGTTAAGTTGTCCATAATGATCTGAAAATGCTGTCACAACACACAATGAATCAAAACACAAATAACACATTTAATCAGAAAAGGGATAGTTAATACTGAATGGTAAAACGAAACTGGTAAAACATCCCATTGATGAAGCAACCCATGCCTGCTGTTAAAGCCTATTTGGCCATAGCCATTGTGTTGACTTCTGTCAGTTTTTTATTGATCTTTACAGCAATAGATTGCTGCAGCTACTCTCCTGATGATTGCTCGACCTTCTCTTTTCCCCCTCCAGGGTGAAGCTGGTGCAGCTGGTGCCCCTGGTGCTCAGGGTGCCCCAGGGCTCCAGGGAATGCCCGGCGAGCGTGGTTCTTCTGGTCTTCCAGGTGTCAAGGGTGACAGAGTAAGTATCTACTCCATGTCCATTTTAAGAACACACAAGCCTTCTCGCAGTTCAAAGATGTGGTTTCTTATATATGTCATACGTTTCACCAGCAATGGGAAGACACTGTCATTGTACAATTTACAAGATTTGTAAATACAAGATGCTTTACACAGACTGTAGTCAACGGAGAGGCAAAAATAGTCCAAGGCAAATTGTTGCTTTGGTCAGGGGCTATATATGTTTATATATTTATATATATACCGATCTAAACTAGATGTGGCATTTTTACTTTGTCCTAGATGTATCTTAGCGTCAATGTGATCTTGTCTCTTCTTCAGGGAGATGGTGGTCCAAAGGGCGCTGATGGTGCCCCTGGCAAAGATGGTGTACGTGGTATGACTGGTGCCATTGGTCCTCCCGGCCCCACTGGGGCTCCTGGCGAAAAGGTAGTCAATTAGTAAAAAGGAGATGGAAAATGTGACTTGAGTTCTGATCGTACAAATGCTTTTTAAATCATTGTAGACGTTCAATAATAAACAGAGATTTTGAGAAGGTTTTTCTGAGAAAGATATGACCTCAGTCACATTAGGAGAGTATCTTGCTATATTGAGATAAGATTATATTTATATAAAAGTGATGCAGATCTTGCTCCTGTATGATTTTTTTCAACTGTCTTTCATGGGATCCAGGGTGAGGGTGGTCCTGTTGGTCCCTCTGGTCCTACTGGCTCCCGGGGTTCCCCTGTGAGTATACCTGCCTGACTTGGGGGGGCTCTTAGGACACATATTGTCCTGCAGTCTAGTAATGGGCATTACACAGAACCTGGGATCTCATTCCCACTTCCGTATAATCTGTAGACCCACAAAGGCAAGTGCATGAGTGGCGAAATTGTGTACTTAATGAAAGTAAAACTCCAAAAAAATACATACAGACAGAAGCCAGTGCATGTAATTGGAGACAGAATACTGACATTGATTGCTTGACATCTAACCTCCCTCTTTCATTCTTCTAGGGTGAGCGTGGTGAGACTGGTGCTCCTGGACCTGCAGGATTTGCTGGACCTCCTGTGAGTGCAGCCATTCTTTGTCTTTGCATTTGTTGTTTGCTCTATTGAACTAGCTCTATTTAACATCAATTGACTGCAAGCTCCCACTGTTTTCAGTGCCATTTACAGTATATTTGTACTGATACTAATTCTATCTCCCTTTTTCTTTCACAGGGGGCTGATGGCCAGCCTGGTGGCAAAGGAGAGAGTGGTGATACTGGTCCTAAGGGTGATGCTGGTGCCCCTGGTCCATCTGGCCCCGCTGGTGCTCCTGGACCTCAGGTATTACCTAGAGTTATATTTCCCTTACACAAAACTCTCTAAGGACTTGTGAACTGACGTGAAAACCTGTGTCTTGCCACCTAAATTTGTATTGAAAGGCAGTGGTTTCTCCAGTTTCTAGGAACCACAATGGAAACCTCATGCTTCTGCTTTTCTTTTTCAGTGTCTGTTTGAAATGCTAGCATTGACAGTTTGATTTCCACCTGTTGATCGATGTACGGATTGTCTTCACAGGGTCCTGCTGGTGCTACTGGACCCAAAGGTGCCCGTGGTACCGCTGGTCCCCCTGTAAGTATCCTATATTGCTATATTCAGAAATTTAATGGAATTGTATTGGGTGTTTTTTTAAACAATAAAATTGTATTAACAGTTATGTAGATATTGGTAAAAGCTAAGCATGAATGTAACTATGAATCTATGGAAGGTCTGAAGTGGCAATTTAAGCATGGAGTATTGTTTATTTTTTTAATCAGATGTTTGAGAAAGTAATACAATTATAATACAAACACGTTTTTTTTGTGTACAGGGTGCCACTGGTTTCCCTGGTTCTGCTGGCAGAGTTGGACCTCCCGGCCCTGCTGTAAGTAAATGAGTGTGCAACGCCAAATAACTACTTAACACTTTTGATCTAATTGGCATGTGTTAAATATTATTAAGGATCTTACTAGCAAAATATGGAAATGAATATGGAAAATGGTTAAAAAAAATAAAATAGAGACACTTATACCTACAAAGGAAATTATATTTTAGCCAAGCAAATTTGGAATACTTAATATCAATATCAAAACAAAAATACACTGAATTTTCAGCCCTAAAACTCCTCTGGACATTGCTTCTGTCTCTTTTTTAAGAGTTAAACTTAATTCCAAGCACCTTAGTGTGTTGCAATAAACTAAATCACACAGGTGCACAAACAAGGTCCTTGCTGTGGTTGGGCCGTGTCCCAGCTAACTGAGGGCGGGGCTTGTGGCTACATGTTACTTAATCCCACCACTACATGCTCTCTGTTTCAGGGTAACAGTGGTGCACCTGGACCTTCCGGACCCAGCGGAAAGGAAGGACAGAAAGGTCCCCGTGGTGAGACCGGCCCTGCTGGTCGTCCTGGTGAGGCGGGTGCTGCTGGACCCCCAGGATCTACTGGCGAGAAGGGATCCCCTGGTTCCGATGGTGCTCCTGTAAGCGCCCAGAATTCAACAGAATTGATAAATTGGTGCAATGTTAACATGAAATTATTCAGGAAAACATAATGATTCAAGCAATGACTTGTAAAGCAATGACAATGTAAAGTGATTTGCATGCTGTATAAAACTGGTTTCCAACAGATAAATGGTTGACCTATGCATTGTCTCTATCACAGGGTCCTTCCGGAATCCCCGGACCTCAGGGTATCGCTGGATCACGTGGTATTGTGGGTCTGCCTGGACAGAGAGGCGAGCGCGGTTTCTCTGGTCTCCCTGGCCCAGCTGTGAGTGTTCTGCCTAGCTAGAGTTCCGCTGACCCTCAAAATGGCTGTAAATAGCACTTAGAATGCATTGATACAGTCTTATGAACCCATGAGGGTTTTATCTATGAAGGATGAATCGGTTGCCATGACAAAAAGGCGTTATTTCATTTTTGGTTCACTAAGTTAGTAATAGAATTAGTACTGGTGTAGTAAACTGTTTGTGAGGTGTCAAACAGTGTAAAAATAGGGGTGGCTAAAAAACTAAGTGGTGACACCATGCAATTCAAGACTTCCAATTGGAAGGGCCTTATTTAAAAAATCACAGAGGCCCTGAGAGAATCAAAACCTCAGTCTAACTCCAAAGTTCTATTAAAAAATGTATGTGTCAGCATATTTATGCAAAAATACCTTACACTGGAATTACTACATCCACAAAGGTGTAAAGAATTGTCAGTTTTAAAGAAACCATTTGAAACTTCAGACAGGGAGTACTTATTAGTACGTATTTGTAAAGTTTACTGCATTTGAAATCGGCCTCTGTGCATAATAAATAGTAGATTGCTTCCAAATGCTCCAAATAGAAAATATTGTGGTCATACCGAACAATGCCTTGCTTTAAATAAATACTGTGAAAAAAACTGAAGATAAAAAACTTTTACCAGTAGCATCAACGTGTTTCCTGGTGGATAGGCCATCAAGGATCAATAGGATGCTTAAGACACTGATCAAAGCCATTACAGGCCTTAGCAACTTGTTTATTCATTTTTTTGCGTCTTACCTCAAAGAAAAATGAATACTGAAAAAAGTAATCCCCTGACAATGATACAAATTTCCATTTAAAAAATGTTGAATATATATCTAATCAAGCCTTGGGTGAAAATGTAATTTTCTTATTTTTCAAACGTCCCAAACCTCAAATCAGCCACAATTAATTTTATAGACATGTTGTCAATGGGAACTGGAATATATTGTATCTGCACTGTGAACTGTTATCAAAGCAACGGTCGGTGCCTTCTTATTGACCCATAATTTTCTACTAATTGTTTTCAGGTTCAGCACTTTAATGTGAATTACATTTAGTTTAGCATCCAGCCATGTCCTTAAGGCCTTAATTAAACGTATCTCCTTTATGTCCCGACAGGGAGAGCCTGGCAAGCAGGGTCCTGTTGGTCCCCTTGGTGAGCGTGGTCCTCCTGGCCCCATGGGACCCCCTGGACTTTCTGGTGCTCCTGGTGAAGCTGGCCGTGAGGTAAGGAAAATGAGTTTGATTCAGGACAAACAAAATATCCCCTGCTATACATGGTCCAGAATCTTAAAGATTAGTAGATATCAATATTGTATCATACATGTAAAGGATCACTAGTGAACCAGACTGCTAGATATCATTGTTTTAGGAAAGAATTTGTAAATAAATAAGCAACATCTAGCCTGTCCCCTACATCACACATCAGCATTGTTTTTGCTGTTTTACTGGTCTCCTTTTCATCTTGAGTTTTAGTCTTTATACCTTAGTGACATATCCTTCTTCTCTTTCAGGGTTCTCCCGGTAACGAGGGTTCACCTGGTCGCGATGGTCCTCCTGGCCCCAAGGTAACACTGCTTGTATCACATCTTTTATTTGAAGTGTTATTTCCTGGGGAACCTTCTCTAGCCATAAATACACATATCACTCATGCTTCTTTCATTTGTTCTGTAGGGTGACCGTGGTGAGAGTGGCGTTGCTGGTGTTCCTGGTGCCCCTGGACCTCCTGGTGCCCCAGGTCCCGTTGGCCCATCTGGCAAGAATGGCGATCGTGGAGAGTCTGTAAGTGTGAAGATCTGCAGCTACCCAGAATCCAGAGTTAAAAACTGAAAACCTTCTGAATGATTTCATTGGTTGAAAGTAGCGATTTGTCCCTGAAGTTACTTGTGAAGACCCTCTAATAAAGACACCCTGTAATAAAGAGTATAAATAAGTACACTTAAGTAACGGAAGGTGAAGGATTAAAAAACAAAGCATAGTCAGAATGTAATCTAACTAACTGCAAGTCACAACAGTCATCTCAGTAATGTTTAAACTAGTTGCTAGTAGATACTGTTATGCAAAGCGACTTACTCAGCTTACAATATCTACATTCATCCATATATACAGCTGGATATATATTGCTGAAGCAATTCATGTTAAGTACATTGCTCAAGGATACATCAGCTGGGGTGGAACTTGAACCGGCAACCTTCTGGTTACAGGCAGTAGGCATATCTTATTGTTTGTGTATTCTGACCTTGTCTTGTTCCCACTCTCTCTACTTTAGGGCCCTGCTGGTCCTGCTGGCCCTGCTGGTCCCGCTGGTGTCCGCGGTCCTTCTGTATGTCAATCACTTTATGCCTTAAAATATCATAAGCAATTTTGTCCCTTTTATTTTATTTAAAGGAAACATTTAGCATTTATATCAGGCAACATACTGAATACCTGTTTGCCTTCAATGATCAGGGTCCTGCTGGTGCTCGAGGTGACAAGGGTGAAACAGGAGAAGCTGGTGAAAGAGGCATGAAGGGACACAGAGGTTTCACTGGTCTGCAGGGTCTGCCTGGACCTCCTGTGAGTCAACATACTGATACAAACATGCTTATATACTTGCGTAAATTGTACGTACTCACACACACTGTGCATGATTATGCAGTGGTGTACACTATTTCTAAACATTTGTATTCTTACTTCCACCATTTGTCCTCCCCTGTTTATCACTGCTCAACTTCCCTTCATGAAGTCCCTTCAAGGAATTATTTTTATCCAGCTGTAATGAACACAATCATTGAGAGGCTCAAATGAAGACTTTTGATTTGTGAGCATTTCTGTGTAAAAATACAAAAGACACTGATATCTCTATGTTGCTCTATAGAGCCCTTTACACATTTTCCAGCCATAGGAGAAGTGTTACTAGCGTGAGAATTACAAAACAATGTTTCTACCAAAAGGGTTCTTCTGGAGAACAAGGACCTGCTGGATCATCTGGCCCAGCTGGACCTAGAGTGAGTATTAGTGCAGTTATCATGACTGGTACACTAATATTCATGTCCTACACGAGATCAATTTCATGCAACAATTTAGCCCCTAATGACTTCATAAGTATCTTTATATCTTACCAAGAGGAAAATATATCACAAAAGATATACAGTGGTTCCACTTCAAAATGTCATGGGCATCGCAGTGTCCTTGTTGGTGAAGGATGGGGAAAGAATCTACTGTCTCCATATCTGTTATATCAAGCGGGTTTATATAACGTGCTTATATGACGCTAGGTGGTGTGGAATATTTACTCTGAATCGATATTTACCTGAATCAATTTTATACATATAGTGGAAACACGTGCACACGTAAATGGTTATACTGGAAGCTAATATCTACATCTTCGTATGTAATGTTATGTTGATGGAACATGGTTTTGCCTTGGTTGATTTTTCATTGCTCACTTTAGGGACCTTCCGGTTCTGCTGGTGCTCCTGGTAAAGACGGAATGAACGGACTGCCAGGTCCTATTGGACCCCCTGGACCCCGTGGTCGCAATGGTGAAATGGGACCTTCTGTAAGTCACTTGCATTGATCCTTCATGCCTGAATGTTTTTTCATTATTCACTGCCTTAGTTTTGTTCTTAATCACTTCTCTCTTTCTTCTCACCCAGGGTGCTCCTGGACTCCCCGGACCCCCTGGCCCCCCTGGGCCCCCTGGTGGTGGATTCGACCTTGGGTTTATTGCCCAACCATCCCAGGAGAAGGCCCCTGATCCCTACCGTAGCTACAGAGCTGATGATGCCAATGTGATGCGCGATCGTGACCTTGAAGTAGACAGCACTCTCAAGTCACTGAGCCAGCAGATAGAGAACATCCGCAGCCCTGAGGGTACCAAGAAGAACCCAGCCCGTGCCTGCCGCGACCTTAAGATGTGCCACCCCGACTGGAAGAACGGTTAGTTAAGGCTCAGAAATGAGAGACAGAAAATAGTCCTGTTAGAAATACTGTTGAAGTATAAGTAAAACTACTGGAATAAAAAACTACTCAAGTAAAAGTAAAACGTAGCTCCTTTAAAAAAAAGTTACTTAGTTACTTTGAACAAAGCGTTGTCTCATGATCTCCAAGCAAAAACTAAAACTAATAAAGGAGAAGAGGCAAAAGCGTTGATGTAGTTTTCCTTTTAATGGAAAGCTACACAGATTCCAATCTCTATTTAAAGAAAAAGGCTTAAAATCTTGTTTAGGTACTATAATTACCTTTAAATTATCTATGTATACATAAATGGAAGACTTCAAAGTCTATTGATAAAAACCTAGAAGATTCACAAAAAGGGAAAGCATAGAATACAAGTGTTGAAGGAAGTTAATCAGACAGACATGACATGCCTAAGTAGACATTTTTCACGAGCGAAGGAGTATGTCCTATACACTACGGTTTATCTTCTGAAAGGCACCAGTAGCCTTCAAAGACATACTAAAGAAAGAAAAAATATGTGAGCTCTGAGTAAAATAACAACAGTTCAAATTACAGTATATACTATTTTATTCGTCACACTCCCATCCCGCTACACCACCAGCTAGATCACTAGCTTTGGTCAAATGTTTGTGGCTAGCTTGCTAGCTAGTTAACTTACCTCTACATACACAAAGAAGCTACTTAATTATAGTAACAAGAGTAGGTGTCATTCGGAACTTTCCGCCCGCTCCTAAATACATTATGATCTCACAGCTCTATCATGCTTTCCTCCCTAGGCGAGTACTGGATTGACCCCAACCAGGGCTCCATCCTGGATGCCATCAAGGTCTATTGCAACCTGGAGACAGGCGAGACATGCGTTCACCCAACCCAGGCTGATATTCCTAAGAAGAGCTGGTACATCAGCAAGAATCCCAAGGAGAAGAAGCACATCTGGTTTGGCGAGGCAATGACCGATGGCTTCCAGGTAAGGAGAAGATATGGTGCAATGCTAGGGTTCCTTATTAACTTTGAATGGTTTTGTTTGGGGTGTCTTATCCTATGGCGATGGCAATAAAAAAGCTCCGCAATATAAGTATAGCAAATCCCAAAGATTGCACCCCAATATTAAATTGTTGGCATCTCACATGTATTTGCAGAGATGGACAAGAACTACCATTGAATACTCTTAACAAGCAAACCATATGCATTTAGTTGGATTGTTGCTGTATGGATGTGCTTTCCTGAATCATTAAAACCTCCCAACTTTCTCTCCCCAGTTCCAGTATGGCAGTGAAGGTTCAGACCCTGATGATGTCAACATCCAGCTTACCTTCTTGCGCCTGATGTCCAACGAGGCCTCCCAGAACCTCACATACCATTGCAAGAACAGCATTGCTTACATGGACCAGCAGGCCGGCAACCTCAAGAAGGCCCTGCTCCTGCAAGGCTCCAACGATATTGAGATCAGAGCTGAGGGCAACAGCCGCTTCACATACAGTGTCAGCGAGGATGGCTGCACGGTGAGTCCTCTTATTTCTTCTGTCCCACTGAATTTTTCACTCATCGCTGTCTAGCCAGTAGGGACAATGGTGCTTAAAAACAGCAGCACTAATACTGGCTATTTGTAAGCTTTCAGAGCCGTCTTGAGAAGTTCCAAACAGACCTCATTCAAACTCAGTTTTAATTATCGTAGAACCAGCATATGAATAGTTGATGATGACCCAAACCCTATAGTTAAGAAATATTGGCTGGTTCATTCCATTGTGATTTTGATATAGGTAATTGGTTTAAAAATTCTGTAATGATATGGGCATCAAAGATTATATTGTTATCAGTTATATATATATTGTA
>JAOVYW010000405.1:0-17596 GCA_025775045.1 Hiodon tergisus | reverse complement strand
AGATGCTTGAATGGTCCTTCTGGCACGGGTATATGGCCAATTGGTGCCGTAAGACCTTTTCTAATATTGTTTTGTGCACATACCTCGCACTGACTCAGCTGATAATCCACAGAATTTTGTAAGCATGGAGCCAAGAATCCATCCCTTTTAATGGTTCTTATTACCTCTCCTCGCGCACAATGATCCACACCATGTGCTTCACTGATTAGTAGGGTTAGTAGAGGGGTGGGGGCAATTAGTAACCCTCCGCTATTCCTCCAAATATCATCCTCTCCTTTCCTCGCCCCCCCTTTCCTCCCATAGAGCTTTCTTTGTTTCAGTAGCTAAAGTTTGCATATCCTTTACATCATCCAACATTGGCTTCAGCTGCACCAGACCTATGTGCATTATCATTGCAATTGTACACCCCGACACCAACTTAGCTACTTCATCTGCTTTCGCATTTCACCTCGTCATTTCCTTTTTTGTGGGCCTGACATTTAACTACGGCTAGTTTTTCAGGTTTCAACATTGCTGTTATCAATTCTAATATCTGTTTCCGGTGTTGTATGGGATCTCCATTTCTTTTTTGGAATCCTTCCAGATTGCCCCGAACAGGTGGCATACCCCATGCGCATACGTAGAGTCTGTATAAATCTTGGCTACCTCACCTGTGGTCATTTCACAAGCTTTAGTTACAGCCTTTAGTTCTGCCAATTGCGCAGAGCATGGCTGAGGGCATCTCTCAGCTTCCAATACTATTATGTCTTTCCCCTTTCTCTTAATTATGGCAAAGCCTGCGTGGTTCCCTTCATGGTCTCTGTAACAGGATCCGTCGACATAGATAATTCTTTTGTTTGTGTCTGTCAATGGGCTTGACTGCAAATCTTTCCTCAGCTTTACAAATTCTTTTGACTCAGCTACACATTCATGCAGTTCTCCCTCATGTGGCAACGGTATATATTCAGCTGGATTTGCTGTAGTGCACCTAACCAATTTGATGTCTGGGTAGGTTGTTAACATCTGTTAGCTGTGGATTCTAGCCTGTGTAAGTACAAATTTTCCTTGTTCAATTAAGTCCACCACCTTGTGATGGGTGTATATATCTACCTCATAACCCATGGTGACTGAGGCCGCTTTCTCATATGCCCACCATGTTGCTGCCAGCCCTTGGTAGCAGGGCGAATACCCTGTTGCTACTTCATCCAACCTTGTGCTGTAATATGCTTTTTCCTGCCCTTACATGTTTCTTGCATTAATATTGCTGTTGCAAACCCATTTTCTATATTTGCCACATAGAGTGTAAATTTCTGTTCATAATTTGGTAACGCTAGTGCAGGGGCCTGCTACAACTCCCTTTTTATCCCCTCAAATGCTGTTTTTGCATCCTCATCCCACATCAATTCACTCTTCAAATTCTCATAACCTGTCTCTTTTTCCATACCCAAACAGTTTGTTTTGTATATTGTAGCGTCTGCGGGTAAGTTGCTGAAGAGATTTTCGGTTTTTGTTCTGTGATGCTTGGAATGATGGCTGGGACACCCTTTTACCGTGGATGAGAGGCTGTTTATTGCATTCGTCATACACGGTCCATCTAGGCTGAGACCCCGCCAAAATAACAAATTCTGTCCTCCTGTATTTCCACGATCTTTCTCTCCCTTTTTTTCCTTCTCCCTCCTACTTTTCAATATCTCTATCTCTCTGACGCACTGACACTTGCTCTGCTCTCTTTGGATTCTCCTACTCTGTCCGACACGTCACATCCACTCACCTTCTTTTACTCTATGGGTGGCACCACCCACACACCCGGAGGAGGGAGACCCTCAACACTCTCACAACCCTTCACTTCTCTCATCTGCCAACACCCCTCTCCCTTTGTTCCTGTCTCTGACGTGGTCTCCCTTCACAAAGTCGTCTCCCGCCCGTACTGACAGGTGTCGTCACCCCAGAACGTGAGGTGAGCCCTCCCACTACCCCCAGTCTCCCCCCAGGTCGCTACAATATTATAGTGATTAAATAATATTAAATGCATAATAGTCTATCACAATAAAATTTGAAGGGCCTTCTGTTTCATCTAAGGGTGTAGAGACGAAAAATAATCAAAGCAAATGTGTGTGCCAGATTTTGATACCAATTACATTCTTGATGTTTTGTTGTTTTTCATCTGTACAACAGAGTGGAAATGTCTGAGACTGATAATGGGATATGTAGTAGATAATAATTGAATTTTTGACACTGATCTTCAAATGATAAGACTCGACAAGACTCAACAGTCTTTACATATCTTGTACTATGAGTACGAAAGATATTCAGAATTACAGTTCCAGTATATCATAGGGAATTGTGAATGAATATATCGCCATGCTCAACAGAATGCCTCATCCTGCTATGATACAGAAAACTACATCATAATCTTGATAAAGAAAGTGGATTATTTACCTAGCTCATTATTTTATTTCCCCTGTTATGGTTTAATTAACCATAAAACTAAACTTTTGATTTATAAACATCTTGTCTGTGTTCTTCAGCTGCAAAAATCCCTGAACATAGGAAATCATGACAGAACCTCCTCAACTACTTGCTAACTGTTAGGTACCGGGGACTTTCATTCCATTTTTAGAAACCCAAACTCCATTTAGGCACAGCTCTGCATAAATGGTTTACATTTTTGTATGGAAATTTGTAATTTGTATTTTAATTACCTGTTACAGTACAAATTACATACACAAACCATGAACAATTAAGACTCTGAATGCCATAGTTACTTGACCCTGCTTATAAGTACAACTGTGTGTAGCACGTGAGGGCGTGTTCAGTCTGAGAGTAGCCAGAAACTGAGGCTTTGGGGGAGGATTTAATAATAGGAAATAAAAGGGGGCCTTTTTTGTATGATTAATGTAAGATTATACCTTTCAAATTTATCCACGGTTTTCCTCTCATCAAATCTGAAATTAGATTATTATTGCTGACAGTGTATATATTTAATAAGCACAAAATTTTTATTGGTAAAGACCGAATTTTTCAGTCTATGTAAAGATGACAAGCTGCCTGACTTTTTACTGGCGGCAGTTAAAAGGATATCATCATCAACTAAACTAAGGTCTGTAAAGCATAGAAATCTTTGAGTTTACAATACCACATATCAGCCACACACATAACGCCTTTGATTGAAGTGTAAATTCGATGTATAAAATTTTATTAACAGAGTTCCATTTAACTTATTGTAGTTTAATTTGGGCAAAAGTGGGAGGGGCAGAACCTCCCAGCCTGAAACAATGTGCAAATGCTCAATATTTTGAGTAATTGGGTGATTATCACCAGCACTTGGCCCACTTGGTTGTAAATTACGACAAAATGTAGGGATTAAAAGTGAAGTAGCCAGTCTACTGGTTGCAAGATGGGAACCCCATTGAGGTTGAGTGATGATTGTGTGAGGAAAAAATCTTTCTTTTATTGATTTAGTTCAAGCAAAAGGGGTTATTCTGAGCACTCCAACAGAACATAAACATGCCAAAAAGCATGGTCTAGATATTCCGATAGAAACCAGCACTACAATTTATTCCTGTAACATTCTAGAAGTGTGTCATTCATGGTTGTTTTTCCAAGTAGTCAGCATTTTTACCCAAGAAACTATTTTTTTAAATTAAAACATTAAGGCCCGAGTACTAATTTTGTTCTCATTAACAATTCCACAAACCTAGATATTCTATTCACATTTTTGGACTGTAACAACAAATTATTGATGCTTTGTTGGCTTGTAAAACATACATTGATGTTGGGTCCCACTCGTTTAAGACCACCTAGCCTGATATTCTGAGCCAGAAACCTGATTGCCAACAGCCCTCAGCTGAGTACTTGGTATGCCTGAGCCATGGTTTAATCACCCACAGCGTGAAAGGCTGTAGGACTGTACCAAAGGTGAAAGCATTTAGCGGTGGTATGGAACTCACTTGAGCCGAACTTGAGTCCTGTGTTTTTGGAGTCTAAGTAATTTTATCCATTTTTGGTAGGAGAACCGGATTGGTGGATTGACCCTTACTTTAGATTTTGTTTTTCTATCCTGTCTTTGCATTGCACCTTTTTGTACTTCAGCTCACTATATCAAAATACATTTTTTCTTTAAAACTCTCTCCCATTGGTGGTTTCATTCAATTCAATTCAATTTCAATCAATCAATTCATCCTGCAAGTAACGGCATGCCCTTCACCCAGGGAGTTGATACAATGTTTTTACTTTTTAATATAAAATTCTACTTTTGCAACACACCTAGAATAATGATTAAATTTTGATGGTTATTGTGTATGGAGTGAAACCATTTTTAAAGCTTGGCCCATAATTATGTCCAAAAACACTATCGATTAAATTAGATTTTCCCCAATACTTTTTTTTTATCACTGATTGTCAAAATATGTAAATAATTAATCTGTGATAGCTAGCTCCTCTAAATAGTTGTATTATCTCACAATCGCTTGTACGCATCATTATCACAAATTAATTGTGCCCAATGGCATGTAAATACAATAAAATTGTAACACTTTATATCATATTTCATATTAGGGCATCCATATCTAGGGATTTTTATGTAATTCCAAAAACATTGTAAGTGACAACACAGGTGTGATGTTTTGCATAGAGGTTGTGGTGAAGTGTCATTATTAAGGCCAAACCAATCTTTAAAATGGAGGAGACTGATGTTTTTGCAAATGAAGTACATATCAGACATACTAATTTTCAAATATGTTGTAATAAACATATATCATGAGGTTATAATACTTGTGAAGATGTATTGATGATGAAGTTTTTAGCTCAAAGCTCAGATAGACCAATCAAAAGTCAAACTTGAACTATACGCAACTTTAACAGAATAGCGGCGGCTTATCAGGATTAGTATAATTTACTTGACGTTTTTATTTTTAAATCTTTATTACTGGCATATTGCACCATAGTGCAATATGTATGGAAAGTAATCGCTAACTGCTGTTTAATAATTATTGGTCTTCAAAAATTAAATGAGACCAGCAGGTACTAGGCTAGTTCACCAGCTACATTTTCACGAGATTGGTTGGTAGCTAGCTAGCTTGCCATGTCTTACATAACAGCGCTTAAAAAAAAAAAGGTTTAAATCCTTATTTGGATTAAGTTGTTGAAAACCGAGTCGGTTTATTATTGCCATTGAAATAACTCAGTCAGTGGCTTTTCCAGATGCAATTCTTACTTAATTTTTTCTAAACATTCTATTGCAGTGTTCTAATCACAGATATATGATGGTACGCTGCAGGGACCACTTTGAAACCATCAGATATGAGATGGTACACGTTAAAGGAAGATTAATAATTATACAGTAAATTATGCATACTTAATGCTTACCTTTACTATATCTAGAAATATATCTAGATTATTATATTATATCTAGAGGGTATTAGCAGGTGGAGATTAATAATTAAGCTTTGTATGGTCTTTTTCATTTTAATGTCATGCCTTTTGGCCTTAAAAATTATCCAGCAATTTCCCAGAGGATGATGGAGATGTTGATTGGAGATTTGGAGATGGTGCTTATTGACATCGCCGTTTTCTTCAGTTTTGATGTACACAATAAAATATTTTTGTACACATTTTCTGCAGCTAGCTAGGAAAAAAGGATGTGGCAACCCTTTTAAATGGTACATATGCTGTACCTTAGACCAAAGGTACGAATAGTTATAGTAGGTTTTTACTTCATCCCATTACAAAGATAAATATACTTACTTCATCCCATACAAAGAAATATCGTATGTTTAGATTTACATTAATACCTCATTTAAATCAGCAATAGGCAATATCAAATATATTTTACCATTTTAAGTAATTTTTACACAAGGCGTTTCATAGCTTGAAGGACAAGTATTCAATAAGTATTCTATTTGTTGTAGTGCATTTTTACAAATAGAATTGGTCGCAAAGCGCTTATCAGATTGCATTTTCTAGAGGGAATAATACAATTTTTAAAATCCCAGAGCCAAAAACTGTCTCTTGACCTGAGAAGTCATTGAGATAAAATGGAAAATGGAATTATAGTAGACACGTACAGATTAAAACTGAATTCATCTGTGAGGAGCTAAGTAGATAGCTCAGCAGCTTCAGTATTTTGTGGAAGGTAGGAGGGATAGCCAAAAGTGCCCTACAGGTGATCCCGTCTTGGTTCTTGGTATCAGGACTACACTGGAGATGATACCTCTCCGTGGATTTGAATAATGTCACTGATAATATTTCACTTATTTCACAGGCAAAGGAAAAACTGGAAAATCCTGATGAAGTTTTAGGTTTTATGGAAATGATATATTCTGATGCTTGATTTTACATTTCATTTTTATAGATTCAGTTTGTCCAAAAATTATTTTGTAAACTTTCCTTGTATATAAAGCTGAAATGGATCTTAAAGAAAAAGGCACAATATTCATCACTAGTCATCACTTTCCACTTCTCACATGTATTTTAGGCATTTTATTACATTGTTATATAAGTCCATTTATGTTGTAATAAATGCAATCAGGCACACGCAATTATGCATAATGGACATGTTATAATTCCATATTAAATTACAATACAGTATCTTATATTTATAACAATTATTATCTATATTATTACTGTTCTTATTTATAATAATAATATAATGATAATAAAAGTATAGCTGTTGTTATGTGGGCTATGTCAGTGGCAAAAGGATAAAGTACTAGGTATTTTGATATTCAGACTACATGCATGTAGGAACATGCTTTTTAAAATGGGGTATGGCTTTAAATAATTGACTATGGAAAAGTAAAGTGTTGCAACATAGAATGGGGCATGACTATATTTCAGTTATTTTTCCAAATAAAAGGAGTCTTCCTGGCACCAGACAGTGGGAAATGTAGACCTGACATGTTTCTGGAGGACCTGAGAGTCACAATGTACACAAATACATGGTAACATTTATTGGAAGGAAAAGTCCTGTCTTAGGAAATATCATTGAAATATATAGTTATATTATATGATCATAAGAAAAAAGTGAGAAAAATGGCAGCCAGCTATAAAATTCATTTTCCACTCCATGGTCATTCATTCAGCATTGCCTTTGAGCCTCGTATCTCTATTATTTCACCTTCACTTCATCCAGTGAGGACAGTCTGATTGCTGAGGGTATTCACTGCTTCTAAGAGATTGCATCGCGTTAATTCAGAGAATATTCGGTTTCAATCTCTGCAGATATAGAATAGCAGTCACTCAGTTTCTACTGGGAAGTGTGAACATAAATTATTAGCTGATCTGGTTGTACCTTTTAATTTGTAATGTTATAATTGATGAGTGTGATTAAGAAAAATACAGGTTTTCCCACTAAAATACCAACCTGGAATTAGACTTATGCTTGCCTGAGAAGGCAACTCTAATAAATACCTGGATCTAGACCGGATTAATTTTACAGTTACCTTCCTGTCATCTATATGCACCAATGATTCTCAACTCATTTAAATTTGGGGGCACATGGAAGTGATTAGGTTGTACAACATAGGCGGAGTTTGATTTCAATATTTGGGTGGAATAGCTCACAGACACTGCCTGTACAGTCTCTGCCATTGTGCCGATGTGACAATATGATTGCTTAGGATCTCCAAAACCTTGAATGTGAAAAATAATTAAGAGCTCAGGAAAACTTTTATCATTGAGCATTCAACATTACAAACTTGTAACAAAAGGCTCTAATTGCAATAACCTTGAAAACTGAGATTCCAGGCTCTTATAAGCTTCATGTCAGGTCGCCATCCCTGCCAAGAAAAATAAAATTTTTTTCGAAAATGATCCCGACTGCATTATAACGGAGCGTCGCAGTGCAGAGTAGCCTTTATTTCAGTATCTCAGCTTTCAGGCATAACACATTTTGCTTAAGATATGTTTTGACAGGTTGGAAACAATTTGTGACCAAATTGTTTCTGGGCTATCAAGTCTCTTTCCTCAGGGTGCTGACACGTTCGCCAAGATGCATCATTATCTACCAAAGGCCCGCCGCGAGGACCCTGCCAGCAGCCTGGCCAGGGACCTGATTTTCTCATGACACTTAGAAAGCCTAAGGCCTTGTTTTCCGCTGGTCCCGCAACCGGAAATGCAAACACGTCGACATGCAGCAGAAGAGCAAAGTTGCTCCTATTGTCCTCCAGAAAAGAGATCAGCTGCTACCTGCATTCTCATCATGATGAGAGGTGGGCTGAACACAACTGCACACAGGGGACAGCATGTTACAGGCAAGGGCTGAACGGTTGCGTTTGTATTATTCTAACTTTTCAGATTGTTGGGAGCACTACTGGAACTTCTAATTACTGGAAAATTGATTCCTACAGCAAACTTTTGTAGAGTCAAAATTTGAAAAAGAAACAAAAAAAATTGTAAATCCCTACAATAAAACGGAAAAGGAACAAGTTTTGCTGTTTTGACTCCCTCTGCCACAAACAAACGAGACATGGAAACAGTCATTCCGTGTCCTTTTTTTATTTTGGCACTAGCATCTCTTGAGTGCAGGCATGCAAACGCATACAAAAACCTGATGCGCACGCAACTTTCTATGCACAAAGTCGTGAAGTGGGCATTTATGAAAACAAACTTGGCATGAGATGACACATTTCCACGGCAGCCCTAGACCACGCATAAGCACATTCTGAATAGAAAAATGATGTGAGTGAAAACAGTTCTCATAGTTGAGAGCACCCCGGCGCGTTATTCCCTGCATCTTGTGTTACTGCTGATCTTTTCTTCTTCTAATTCTGACCGCACAACTTAATTCATTTGAAGTAAAATTCTCTAAACACCATTATTGCAAATCCACCATAAAAATACTGATATTTTTTTGTGAAAGTTTTGACGTTGCTATGCCAAATAATGCCTGGCTGCCAAAAAATGATTGGAAGACATCATAACGTCTTTACTAGGATGACACTAGCATTAGCTAGTGCTAGCATAATAATACCCAATAATGTAATACCCTTCTTAAGAATATAACATAATAATTCCTGATAATGTAATAATTTAGATAATTTATGATTACTACTGTGGACATCAATTTTTAAAGTGATTTTAGCATTACCATGGATGGAGAAATTTTGGCTTCTGGTGGTTGTTAAATATAATCTAATGTAATTGGTTGTGTTTGATTATGTTGCGAAAAGTGACACTTGAAATTAATTAAACAAAACATAAAGGAAGTGCTGAGGGGAAGTTATTATGTTATTCATCAAAAAAATATTGTTACCGACAACGTAACAATTACCATTATTACATTATCCAGTTTAATTACATTAGGTTTTCAGTCTGTATTTCAGTATTATTTGCTAAGAACACAAGCTAACATGGTCAGTGTCCAGAGCTGAGTATTTCCTGTTGAAAACATGCTCTGATTTCAGAATATATATATATGTATTTATTTATTTCATTCTTCTTTCTACAACTTTAAAATAACTAAAGTACCTCTTGTGTTCAAATATGATAGCAATATTTATTACAAATATAGAGCCCCAGTGGCTGCAATGTATTATTTTATAGAGCTCATTTCGACAGCTTTTCTTACAGGCATATCTCTGTGAATCCCCTCAAAGGCAGCCTTGATGTGGCTTTGAAAGGCCTCGGCATTTGAGCAGAGGATCGATGCAGCACCCTTTTAACACAAATCCAGTGCCGTGGACCTATGAGTGGTTGTTCTACGTCCTTCAACAAAGACCTTCATCTGCAGAATGCCGATGAGATCAAAGCATGAGCGCATTAAGCACGTGTATCACGTGAAGGTCACGAACACACAGTGTTCCACCTTAATCATGGAGGTCATAAAGTGCACAGTCAGTGTTTTGGAAAGCTTTGAAAACAGTGCAGGTGAACCATGCTATATGCTACATACAGTAGTTATAGTTCTTTTAACTGCTTTCACACGTTTTCTGAAACTGTGTCTCATTTTTTCAAAACTCTACATATAAATCCAAAAATTGCTCAGACAAAATGCAAAATGCCTCATACCTCCTGCAAAATCAAGTATTTGCATCAAATGGCAAACAAATAGTAAATTTTGGGATATATCATGTACACACTGTTCTAAATCTAAAGGTCTTCTGTTTTTCATAGGCTGATATCTTCCTTACAATGCCAATATCCATATCTTCTCATTCAGTTTAACAACCATATAAAGTAACATACAAAAAAATACTGTTTGCGCATTAAAATGCTGTTCATCCAAATTCCATAAAATGTATTTGGGGTTGTAAGTAAATATCTATATTTAGTTAAATATTGTGGTGTATTGTTTATTACATAATATGTATAAAGCTTTAGGAACAGATGAGACAATTCTCCTTGAAGTCTTCCTTTCTAGCAACAGTGGACCTGAGTGACCTTGATGCGACCTGTAGCTTTAACAGATCATAAAGATAGGTTGGAGCTAGCCCATTTAAAGATTTGTATGTAAGCAATAAAATCTTAAATCAATCCTAAAACATAAAGGGAGCCAGTGAAGGGAGCCCAGTACAGGGGAGATGTGTTCTAGTTTGGTGTTCCTGTAAAAAAGACGAGCAGAGAGAGCGCGAGAGAGAGCTATGGCTAACACTAACGTAAAGGGCATTGCCGTATGTAGCACGCCGACGTGCTTGGTTCGGGAATAATCGGATATAGACACTTCCGGGTTCTCCGGCTTCTTGCCGGCTTTATTTAAGTAAACAGAAAATAAACAATAATCACTCTTCAGGGCTTCCCCTCACGGGTTCACCCCAAACACAATAAACTAAAATAACAAACCAAAATAACAAACTAAACAAAATATCGCTATGATTAAACTTAACCCGAGACGAAATGTCGACATTCACTTCGCCGCGTCGACTCGTTCTTCCGCCTTTTCGCTCGCCGCTTTTCCCCGTCGTTTTCTCGACCGGCTCCTCTACCAACTCCAGCACCTACTGAGGGATCACAGGTCGTTAAATACTGTTTGTAATTAGCCTGTGCTGATGGGTGTGCCCGGACCTCTCCCGTGCGTGTATTCGAGACGGACGCGTGGCACACCGTAGTCTAGTCTGGTTGAGATAAAAGCATGTATAACCCTTTCAAAATCACAAAATGTTAAAAAGGGCTTGACCTTAGATAAAAGCCTCAGTTTGAAAAAGCTAGATTTAATCAACAGCAGTTTAAAATCACTGTCCATTATCACACCCTAATTTTTTGGGAAAATTTTTATTTATTTTTTCCAGGGTATTATTTCCATTGAAAGGTATTATATATATCAGGACTTTAGTTTTACTCTCATTCAAATACTGACTGCCATGCCTTTAAATCTAAAAAATACTATTGTTGTACACTGCTTTAGCGGAGACAATAGAGCTCATTTCGAATTTGTCTGATTGATTCAATTTCCAATTCACTAGAGTTTGGTTCTTAAAAAAAAAGCAGAATAAAAGTTGAGATAGATGTGATTATTTCTTGCCATGCATATAACTAGTCTCTCCTTTACAATCTATTTGTCTGTGTTAATCTGATGAAAGTGACTTTACAGGGGGGTCGTCACCTCTGGACAACTGTGGCAGCCGGTGCTGCCAGAAACTGATGCAGGGCCACCATGCAGGGCTGTATTGAAAGTTCTGTAATATAGTGTGTCAAAAGTGTCTTCTTTTGACTTTACTCATAGGACATTCTGTGAACAGGTCAAGTTTTTAAAATTGAAAAGCTGCAGCCTACATTTCTGTAAAATATTTTAGGAAATGCCCATTTAATGCTTAATTTTATTAATAACTATAATTCTGGCAGGCAGATTAATAATCCCTGTTTTTCACATGGCAGTTTTACACCTGCAACTTCATGTCTTTTCAGCATACTAAACTATGGAATATTTCTAATTCCAAGTTTCTTTGCTGTTGTTGCTGCAGCACCTGACCAAAGGAATTGTGTGCCGTGCTCTGTATCACTGATCAGTCCAAATATGTGCATGTTTCACTTATAGATAAGTTGCGGGAGGCTGCCTGTTCAGACAAGCTTTTCATAACTCTAAAAGGCTGTTCAAGAGTCAACACAAAATAATATTTCAAAAATCCTATCGGTTCTCCATCATGGCTGGAGGGTGATATAGTTTCTTATTTAATATGATGAAATTTTTAATATTAATTTAGGGTCTGATGGAATAAAAATAGAGATATTTAAATTTGTAATTAATTTATAATCAGCTACGATTATTGATTATACTCAAAAAATTTGTTCTAATTGCTGTATTGGGTTCATTTTGGGGAAAAAAAAATGAGTTTGAGTTTGAGTTTGATGTCATAATGCATGATTTTAAACTGAGAGACCTCTCAAGGCTTACAATTTCAGGTGGTTTGGAAGATTTTTATTTTTATTTTTCTTTATAACTCAACCTGATTTCCAAAAATAACAAAAAGGTAAAGGTTTCCAGTAAATGCTCTAGGTAATACATCCATTAGATAAGGAACACAGTGTGCACTCTTTTATGTGTCGTGTTAGATGTACTATGTTCCTCAACGATTCGGATAGGGAGCTGGTCATGGTTCACAAGACTAATGACATGCTTCATAGGACTGGATGCATCAAGGAAAGCCAGAAACTCTGGTTGCATGAAACCGGATGGGCCAGATGCGGTATAGATAACAGGTCATGCAGAAAACAGAGCAGAGAGGTTGTTTTTAAAAAAAAATTAAAATCTCATAGGTTGTGGAGGTAACCAGTTCTGAAAGAATTTCAAATATTTGTGTTTGTAGGTCTCAATTAGTTGATTTGATTGCTTTGTTTCCTTTTTTAGTTAAAAGTTCATTAGAAATATAGGTCAGTTCCAGTTCAGTTACCTAGCAGTTGTCTAGGTACAAAAGCATTCACAGTCATCATGGTAAATAGCTTTTTTGTGCAACTGATATGATAAACGACATCATCTGGAGGTACATCAATCACATTCTATGTGACATGCTTTTTTTTGTTATTTCTTGTCAACATGTACAATGGTGAGAAAATTAGGCAAGATGCCCACCCAAGCTTGTTTATCAAATCCCAGTGAAGTCACCAGAAAGCCCATGCCATAAAGACTTTTCATATGTTTATGAAAACATTGGAGGATAAATGTGGATTTAGATGGGCTCCGTTTGATTCAGTCCCAGAATGCATTGCTTGGATGTCTCATGTGAAAGGCTCCAATTTATCTTGATCACAGAAGTGTACCCCCACATTTTTCATAATTTTCATTCAACGCAGTTTGCATCCATCAACACCTGCAAAAATCTTTAAATATCCCGTGATGCTTTGTGCATTCACTTTTTTATCCTCAAGCTGACAACAGATGCTGATTTAAACCTAATAACCAAGGCTTGTTGGGGGCCCATGATCATTTAGGAAGTTTTTGGGGCGCTTATTTATTTAGCTTTGTGAAAGTCCATCAAAGTAGTACAGATAAATACTATATAATTGAGTACGTCTCCATTTTGGGAGAATGTTCGCTATATCCTCTCCTGTCCACCTTATCATTATCCTTTTATCTGACTGCAACTCATTGAAAACAAACCTCAACTCTCAGCCTACCCCCAGAAGATTGTTCTTTGGGAGGTTTAAATAAGTGATCCAGTTTCAGTTTGCCCTTGATTTCTCTCAAATATGCTTTTGCTGCACATATGCATTTATTTCCATATGTGCATGGGAACAAAGGGGCATCCTCTCCTACAATTACAATTTAAAGGCCATTTTTTGCAGCCGTGCCATCTTTTCAAGTACCTTCTGCAGTTTATTTGTATTTTTTCTAATTGTATGTAAGAAATTTTATCTGAGCAGCTGTGGATGAAGACATAAATGCCTTTTGAAGTCTCTTTTCTAGCCGTGTTGATTCTTGCTACCTTGAGGGACAATTTAAAACATTCCTGCTTTGTAAATGAGAGGCATCAAGTCAATACAAGCATGGCACCATATTTTTATCACTCAGAAAAACTCAACCCTGGTAATAGAAAAAATGTCTTCCTGCTGGATTTTCCAAGCTACTGACCTGCTGTTGTTTGTTAGCTCTGGTGTTGCACATCAGATTGGAATTGTATAGAGTCATAATTGTTGTGACCTGAAATAATATCTCAATTTTACAGCTGAGTGGTCCGGTCAGTGTGATCCAATTAAACCAGGACCGTGACTGATGTGAGGCCACCCGCTTAATGCGCTAATCATGCAATGTCTGAAGAACTAAACTGGCACCCTTTTCAGAGTGATGGTGCTACAACAGTTTCATGAAAAACAGGGGAGAGTGGGAAGTATTTTTTTTATCACACAGGTCAAAGTAACAGCCGTTGGAACATGAGCTCATATCCTGTCTAGCTTGAGAAACTATGGCAGTGCTAAAAAATCTATTTACACCAGTGTCTGGATCCTTTTACCGAAGAGAATTGTCTGAAATACCGAGTACTTATAAATGATGACATTTCTCCCGTTTCTTCTTTTCCAGCTCATCAACAAAAAATTAGTTTGGTTTGAAAATGTTTGATTTTGAGGAAGTCTCAGTATGCGTCACACGTGCTAGGAAACTCAAGTTGCTAAACTGCTGAATTTCAAAATGATTCACTTTGAGCGAGTCAACAGAGTGCAGTGCCATGTGGTGCTCACTTTGAAGCCCACAGACGATACAGTCTCTTTCACTATCAGTAATCAGGGAATGAGGCGATTGCTCATTAACAGGGCCGTTCGGTCTGCATTACGCCTAATGCAAAACTCTTAATTAAAATTACAACTTCAATCTCTCCTCCGCAGGGCCAGGATCTGGATCGCATCAGTAGTGTGATTGCAGATCATACCACAGCTATAAATGGAGCAATCTCCTTTCTCAGCTAACTATCCAAACATATCGCTCCTCTAATTTTCCACCAATTTTCGAGAATTAATTTGAAGCCCACCACGGAATGATGCCGATCTTCCCAGTATGCCTCCTTTCTTGTATGTTAACATAAAATCAATCACTCCAGCATGTTTTTAGGCCTGCTGCTTATCAACCTTTGCCTGTAACAAGCAGAAATGATCTTTAAATGACAAATTATTATCAGATACATGACATGTTACATGAGACTACCATACCATTTATCCATCAGCCTCATTGAGATTTGTTGCTGCTTCAATATTTGCATATATATATATATATAAAAATTTGATCCAGTTTTTCTTAATCTTAAATATTTTTGAAAATGCGTGAACATTATAATTTGTCTTCTTTCAGAATTAATTAAATGGTTCCAATGGTACCTCAATTTGTGATAATGAGCAGTTGATATGCATCCTTAGATACTGAAGTCAATAATATGTCACTTTTCAGAACTTGAGAAGAAGTGGAGAATGTGAATTTAGTTATTTTACTCAAAGTGGCTCTTCACTGGTCATGATTATTTTTTCTCAGCCAAAGATTTATCTTTGTACTAATGCAAGGTGACATTCCCATTTCATAGAGCTTCATCCTTGATAAAATGATCTAAGCCCTGCCCTTTCTGTACTGGGCTGTGACCACCCGCGAATGAGAGATGTCAGTAATGGCTGCCGATTTTGTTTGCTATCTATTTTTCCATTCCATTCTATGTTTCCCAGTCCAATTTTTCCTATTATCATATGAGGGCATTGGCCCTTATAAAAGATCTGTTTGTTCAGTAACATATTTTCTTGCTGCTGCTGCACAAAGTGTTTTGTTTTTAGTTTTTTGGTGTTTAACACTCTTTTGTATTATTTTCAGATTGGTTTGCACAGATGGAGCATATTAACTGCTTTTAAATAATGCAATGTATAGAAATCCAAAAGGAAATGAGAGCCTGTTTGTCTGCTCGTTGAAGTGACAGCCCAATATAAAATGTTTGTTAGCAAATCTAGAGTATGGTGACATGTTGATAGGATCTTTACAAACTCATACTCCTTTTGCACCGCTTCACGGCGTCCCCTGTACTGTTGCTGAAGAGAAACCAATCAGGTCAATGAAGGAGATGTCTGGGTTTCCGTAAACACTTCTGAGGGCTGCAGTGAAAAACAATTTTGTTTAAAGTCTGATTAAAGTTAAAATGAGTTATGCATGAACTGCATAGTCAATTAAATATTGAATACATTTTTTTAAATAAACCACATTAAGCTTGACTGAATATAAAACATATAAGATATGTAACAATTCTCCAAGAACCAAATATGATCTAGAAGATATGTAAGCAGTCAATAAAACAGCAAATATATACTGACCAACAAAATAAACGTCATATATATACTCCTTTGGTATATATAAAAGTTATCTCCTTTGGTTTAGGTCATTCCCAGGATTAATGACCTAAAATTTCTTATACATGGATCAGAATGCAGGTCTGTTGTTATTTTATTGACCTAAATCCTCAATCATGAGGCCTTATTATAAGTCATTAGAGGACTTATTTGTTGGCATTCAACAAAAAGCACTGCCTGATAGTGATTTTAAGAACCTACAGTGGTGAGAACAAGTATTTGATACACTGCCGATTCTTACAAAGCATGTAGAGGTCTAATTTTTATCATAGGTACACTTCAACTGTGAGATGGAATCTAAAACAAAAATCACATTGTATGCATTTTATTGCATGACATAAGTATTTGATAGATCAGAAAAACAGAACTTAATATTTGGTAAAGAAACCTTTGTTTGCAATTACAGAGATTCCTGTACGTTTCCTGTAGTTCTTGACCAGGTTTGCACACACTGCAGCAGAGATTTTGGCCCACTCCTCCATACAGTGCTCCTCCAGATCCTTCAGGTTTCTCCGCTGTCGCTGGGCAATACGGACTTTCAGCTCCCTCCAAAGATTTTCTATTGGGTTCAAGTCTGGAGACTGGCTAGGCCACTCCAGGACCTTGAGATGCTTCTTACAGAGCCACTCCTTAGTTGCCCTGGCTGTGTGTTTCGGGTCGTTGTCATGCTGGAAGACCCAGCCACGACCCACCTTCAATGCTCTTACTGAGGGAAGGAGGTTGTTGGCTAAGATCTCGCGATGCATGGCCTCATCCATCCTCCCCTCAATATGGTGCAGTCGTCCTGTCCCCTTTGCAGAAAAGCATCCCCAAAGAATGATGTTACCACCTCCATGCTTCACGGTTGGGATGGTGTTCTTGGGGTTGTACTCATCCTTCTTCTTCCTCTAAACACGGCGAGTGGAGTTTAGACCAAAAAGATCTATTTTTGTCTCATCAGACCACACCTTCTTCCATTCCTCCTCTGGATCATCCAGATGGTCATTGGCAAACTTCAGACGGGCCTGGACATGCACTGGCTTGAGCAGGGGGACCTTGCGTTCGCTGCAGGATTTTAATCCATGACGGAGTAGTGTTATACTAATGGTTTTCTTTGAGACTGTGGTCCCAGCTTCCTGCAGGTCATTGACCAGGTCCTGACGTGTGATTCTGGGCTGATCCCTCACCTTCCTCATGATCATTGATGCCCCACAAGGTTGCCCTAGGGAGATTGACCGTCATCTTGAACTTCTTCCATTTTCTTATAATTGCGCCAACAGTTGTTGCCTTCTCACCAAGCTGCTTGCCTATTGTCCCGCAGCCCATCCCAGCCTTGTGCAGGTCTACAATTTTATCCCTGATGTCCTTACACAGCTCTCTGGTCTTGGCCATTGTG
>JAOVYW010000404.1:7165-17598 GCA_025775045.1 Hiodon tergisus | reverse complement strand
AACACACACACAACGTTTCTACCTAAACACACACACAGTGTTTCTACCTAAACACACACAACGTTTCTACCTAAACACACACACAGTGTTTCTACCTAAACACACACAACGTTTCTACCTAAACATACACACAATGTTTCTACCTAAACACACACAGTGTTTCTACCTAAACACACACACAATGTTTCTACCTAAACACACACAGTGTTTCTACCTAAACACACACAACGTTTCCACCTAAACTGATGAGATCCAGTTGGGGAAGTGACTATTGACCTCTTTATCCCCTTCTGCAGCTGGGCCACTGAGATGCCCTGCTGGCCTAACCCACACTGAAACATCGGAAACGGCAACCATTAGTCCATCCTAGAGCACCACTGTTTCCTGCCCCCAGAGGGCAATAGTTGTCACACGTGTGATGGAGAAAAACAAAAAGTCAGCCTTCCTCGAGTGTCTCGTCGCTGTTCCATTCTGCCGCTCCTCAGTGCAATGTGGGGGACCGAAACTGCAAGATCAGCACCAGGTAAATGGGGCCTCTCAACACAAAAGCACTTTAGAGTCTAAATAAAAAAGAACACAAAGGCTCCTGACGTCACCATAAAGCCTTTAAAAAAGGAAACTGTGCTTCAGAGATTTTGAAAATTGGGCCTTGGGGTCCAGTAATACACACACACACACACACACACACACACAAGCACACACTGTGGCTAATGAGGTTAGCTTGTCAACTGTAAAAAAAAGAAAACCTCTGCAGTGGGCCACACTATCCCACACAGAGACATAACCCTAACCCACAGATAACCAGGTTTGTTTGGCGATAGGTCAGCGATCGATCAAGATCGTTGTAAAGGTCACCCGATGTTTGAACCCAAATATTTAACCCGTAAGCTTTAGTGTATGCTGGTCAAAGGTGGAACAACTGTTTGCCTGCATTCCATTCGGCTTAGCAACTCTTTTATTTCCCACAAATGCTTTCTCCACACCGAGCAGGAAGCTGCCGATGACATCATCCCATGCAAAAATTCACTGAGACTATAAATATAGTCTCACGCTCCCACACTGTTTGCGTAAACCCAGTAAACTCAGCGACTAGTAGAAGGGGACACTACAAGTAATGAATAAACGCAGGTGTTGCGGCTATGTCCTTTATTGTGTAACTGAGCCCTACTTCCCCCCGTCGTGGAGTTATCTTTGCACATCGTAGGGTGACAGACACACAAAGTTGGTGTTTTGAGCTGTGTCTCAAACACAGATCTCTTGCAATCAGAGGGAGCTTTTCCAACATAGTTTAATCGTATTTCAAAGTTTTATATGGGTTTTTAAAGGGTTTTTAAGGGTTTTAAGGTTGGATTTGATTGATTGAGCGGAAGAAGGGTCCTCCTACCTTCTGCTTGGGGCCATCCTTCAGAGTGATCCAGTCCTCGCCATTTGAGCTCACATCCACTTTGTAGGACTTGACGTAATAAGCCTTCTGGGTCTCCTGGGAGACGGCTCCCTGTGTGCCGATGGCGGAGACGAAGCGGAGGAAGCCGAGATCCACCTAGAGGGACACACAGAGTGGTACCTTTCATGTTCATGTCTATTTATTCAGCAGGCACGCTTTTCAGGGAGTAGCACGCAAGGCCGTCGTGGCAATTTAGGTGCAAACAAGACAAGGCAAACAGTACAGGTTCGGCCTCTAATAGCACAGTAGTACTAACTCAAGAGTACAAGAGAAAATGACACAAACGCAGTCGAAAACATCTCATACCCACAGTTAAAATGTTAATAAAATGAAAAACTGAATTATTTAGAAGACAAAAGTCTAAATCTTAATTTCCTGCAATAAGAGGCATAAAAAGATAAACATACGAAGAGAGAAAATGTTAAATATGCTTTCCATATTAAGTACCTTGGCTTTATTAATAATCATGAATTCCTATGTCATTACTGGAATTATTATATTTTCTAGAGTGAATGCCTGGAGAGAAAAGCTGATCAGGAGGGGCCTCTGAACAGAGGTTTGCACTGATGAGTCTGTTGAAGAATGTCTCAGGTTCCTGCCTAAGGCAGGATCTCGCCCTACTGGTAAGTAGCAGTAATGAGGAGCTCCCTGAACGGCTCAGGTCAGCGAGACCTAGTTTCCGTGGCGCCCAGGCTCATCGGGGGCAGGGGGGATGGTGCTCATCTTAGCAATGGCTCTGTGCTAAACCAAAGTTATCACAACTTTGCTACCGGATACCTTTCACCCAGGAGGTACCTTTCCAGATACCTTTGACCTGGGCAATACCTTTTCTAGTTCCCTTTTTCTCGCCCTGTCGCTGAGCCAACACACAGAGACATACAACACACATTTGCCCAGAATATGCTCTACTCTTAAACACTACGTGCGTTTGTACAGCGTAGGTTATACCACTGCGTGGGATTTGAATCAGAAGCTTTCAAGCCTTGAGTCCGATTTCTTAAGGCCACCTGCGGCGCAATAAGTTTGCAGTCTGGTTTCTCATTTACATACTAACAGTGTGCCTTTCTAGCTGCGTGTGGTCCCGTAGGGCCAAAAGGAACGCCGGTCGCACACTCCCGGCCAGAACCAAAGAAGCGAACGGCAGACTGTTATGCCTCACTGTGTGACTGAGTGGGGCATGCAAATGACTTGCAGAGCCTGAGTGAGGAGCGTTAAGTGCTCAATCACAGGGCGATAAGAGGCAGTTGATGCAGACATTATTATGGCATAATACGATTGCATGCAAACAGCTATGCTCAATAAAATTTACATTCACGGGGAAAACAAATGCGCTGGGGAAATAATTGTCTGCCAAGCCGGAGTGAGAATATCGAGGCGGACTGTACTCCTGATGGATGGTGGCTGGGGCACGGGGGACTACTGAATCAAATGGAAGAATGGAAACGACTCCAGGGGCTACTTTAAATGTATAACATCGATAGAATGCAAAAGTACAATGTATTCCAGTGAAAAAAATCTAACTATTGAAAGAACTCGAGGATTCTAATGGACGGGCCTTTGTGTTACAAGCACATGGGATGTTTTTTATTTTTTATTTTTCGGGTGAGCAAAACTCAAGGGATCAAAACAGAGGCCTAAGTCTTCTGGTCTTTGTCTAGAGCCCAAAATAAGCCCCAGAAATTTTTTGTTCCATGAACAGAGATTAAGTAAAATCCTAAATTCCTGAGTATTTCTGTTTAATATCTCCTGCCACGGAGGAGAATCTGAAGTTATTTGAAAAGTCAGACGATCTGTCTGTGTGACTCTGCCCGTGTTGTGGTGGGGTGTTTAGTTTTAGGACCCGACCAAGAAGAGAAGGACTCCTGTAACAAGTACTAGATCCATTTGTCAGGCAGGATCTGATAACAGAGCAGTGCTAATGAACAGAGCATGACTTATTCATGGAGCCTGGTTTCAGACAGAGGAGTTGGTGGCGTTCACCCTTAGCGTGGTCAGGGGCGTTAGACGCGTCACCAGACTCGCAGACATTTACGGACATTTCGCGGGAGGAGAGAAAAGCCAGCAAGGCCAAATCTGTCAGGAAACACAGCTGATCACAGGAGCACTTTTTCGTAACATCCCCCTCAACAGGAATTAAACAACACCACTGACATATTAATGAAACCTGCTTCTCATCTGTTCCAGAATGGTGTGGCTGGAATAGCAAACATCTTTGTAAATTTCATGAAATCATCAATACTGACGGACAGCAGGCCGAAATAATTTTGTCTGGAACATGGGCCACAGAGAAACCAGCCATTACTTGTAGCATTGGCACTAGCAACCGAATGGGGCTTTTAAAAATGATATTTGGCCCTGTGGTAGAGGACTTTGTCACGTGTGCCATATGGTCAGGGAAGGCGGCTGGAGTAACAGCGGCCTGTTGCTCAGGCTCAGAGAACTCCATTAACTAAAGCTATAATTAATTCCCTCTCATAAAAATTGTATTACTTGATACCCATGGCTTCTCTCAACCTTTAATTCATCACCAAGTTTACCTGACAGAATTACTTCGGTATTTTTAGCCCGGGTGCCTGTGTGAAACATTTAATTATGCACGTCTTCTAGGATGGTGATAATCTGTTTTCTCTGCGGTGAAAAATGATCAGGACAGCTCGGAAGTTCCGCAAGTAAAAAAAAATCTTATTCCGTGTCTCACGCCTTCATTACCACTGTACTGTACGGCCTTCGGTCTCTAATGGGCCATAACATAAGCCCCATAAATTTCAGGCAGATGACAGAGTTAAACGTCATTCCTTGTTTACACTCCCTTCAACAAACCATTATTGTAGGCTTTTGTAGGTTTTTAAGCACATGGCAAACACAAACATGCATGACACGACAGAAGATGTCATTGTGAGCCTCTGAGGCCCAGGGGCCTGTTAAGGGATTGGACCGGGCTCTAAGCAGAAGCCTGCCGGTTCTGTGCATCTTATCGAGAGGCTCTTATGTGGAGTGGAAGCCGCAGCCTAACCAAAACCGCTTTTCAGACGGCATCAACGAGGAGCTAATGTTAATTACAGCCCCCTCGTTCTAATTACTCTTTGCTTGGCACCCGGAGACAGTCGGCTGAAAAATAGCAGCCTGACAGCTTTAATTGAAAAACAATGGTGAGTGGACACCGTTGCGATTGTCTGACCGCAGCTAATTGGAAACACATTTTGACATCCAGGAAACAAAAACAGATGACAACAAAAGAAAAAACAACAACAGGATATCACAGCCAGTGTTATCTCTGTCCCTCATGTTAGCATTGGCGCTATCTCCACTCCCCTGGCTCCAAGTTAAAACAGCGAAGAGGGCTGTTATGCCTGTGTAATGTGTGCTGGGTTGGGGCTTCGATGGCGAGGTTACAGTGTAGTAGGAGGCTCTGCTCCCTCCTTTGGCCTGCGTGGGAAATCTGTGCGCGGTCAACAGCAATTCCCTGGCCTGCCATTCCTGTTCACAGCACAATAAATCAAGATGAGGACACTTCCTTCTCAGTCGGCTGATGCTGCGCCAGAAACACACTCAACTCGAATGTGTCAGATTAGCGGGCCTTGTTATCAACAACATTTTCGTAATTATTTTTAGCCTGCTGATTCCTCGTCAGCTTTTAACAGCTCTGCGATGGGTGAAAAGAACCTCCTCAGTCCTCGCGATTCCTCCCTGTGATCAAACTATCTTGATTATTGGCAAGAAACGTATCGAAGCAAGTAACAAAACGGATGTTAATGTTGGAAGATTTACGATAATGGCCGATCACTTTGTAAATGTATCACACTGATGTACAGAGCAATTACTGCAAAGCGAACCGAAAAAACGCAGAGCACTGTACACAGGTACACTAACGTTATGTGATGGAGGAAGGAAGTGCTCTTCGGTATCGACTGTTTACTTTTTTCTCAAAATACATAATTCATGTCTTTCCTGTGATCAATGGCGACTGTCTGAGCGGATGAGTTAGTTTTTTCCCTTTATCGTATGGTGTCTGCCTTCATGTCACATCCCAGCCGCACTGTCCTGTGCTATCGGAGCTGTCTCCCTGACGGGGCATTATTCATTACGTCAACATGCCTCTGGGCCGGGCTCTTCTCCAGTTGTTGCCCACTGCCGAGATCGAGGTACTACAGGAATGCAGGTGACACCCCCCACCCCCCCGCAAAGGCTCCAATTGAAGAGGGCTGTCACCATCGATGCAGCCCCCAGGATGAGCAGTGGAACCTCTACAGACCTTTTTTGATTGACAAAGGTGACCACAGATCTCTGAGCGGAAAAGCGTTGGCCTAAAGGGCAACGCATTTTAAGAGGCAAGGATTACAATAGGAAGGCCGCACTGCCGTTCTGACATTTTGTGCCTATCTTGGTGCGCAATCCCTGGAACGGGGTGGGAGAGCATCTGTGGGTGTGTATGTGTGTTATGGTGAAGGGGGGGGGGGGGGTCAGGGCACTCCAATATCCCTGCAGGGGGTGCTTTTGGCCACAAAAATGCTCGAAATATGCTACTTCGGCCTGTGGAGAATGACAAGCTTCTTGCAGAACCCTGTGGCCAATGCTTAATTATATCGAGTGCGAACTCGTGAACGTTGCCCTTGTCCTGCTGCATAGCAATGAGGTCACATTAAAATGAATGGAAAAAGCCTACCTAGGTGTGCTTTGAATAAAACACGCACACACACACACACACACACACACAATTTGCCTGCAAATCAAATCGACAACCATGAGTTATATAACTGTCCTCTACACGCATTCAGAAATTAATAAAATAAATAATGAATTCATTTAAACGCACCATTCGTGCGTTCCGACCGTCCTTGCCAGCAGACTGTTGCTCTGTGCTCTGATGTACTTAATCAAAAACGAAATGAGGAATTCCAATCTTTTAATAACACTTGTAATTAAACTCCTTCAGGAGGGCAGGGCACACAGCAGCAGATTTCTTTAAATTATAAATTAAACATCGACAGCAGGATTCTTTTTCGTTCCCTTGGAAACCGTGGTGCGAGGCTAAACTTTGACATCTGATTGGTTAAAGGGAATTGCAGTGCCCAGCAGAGCGTAGCTGAAATGGCATTTTCTTCAGAGGTTTTTAATGTTTTTAAGAAATAGAAAGAAAAAAAACTTAATCACTGAAAAAATTATTTTGAACGATTTCAAATTTGTGCAGTGTTGCACTCATTACTGCTCTGTGGTTGATAGTCCATTTAGAACTACATTAAAATTTTAAATGGCTAAACAAGTTTAGGACTGCATTAAAATTTGAAACGGCTAAACAAGTTTAACGAGCGAGTGAAAGAATATCTGTGAAGGCTACTTAATTACGCTGAATAAAATATGAAGTGGCAAGTGTAAAGCAATGATTCATTTTTTTTACATCGACCAAACCGTTTACACCAAACGGATTAACAATTAAAACTTCTTAAATGTGATGAAGAGCTTCTTCGCCTGGACAACAGAGATAAGTGCTCCCAGCATTGTAAAGTCACCTCGACACCCTCATCCTCTCCTCCCCCGTCCCCACCAGCCTGGGGTGCTTTGATTTTACAACCCTGTAGTTCCCCCGGACAAATCGACTGCACAGGGCCTGATCTGCCAGCAATACCAGGGCCCCTCTGCCGATTGAATTAGTCAGGAGGCACAAAGGGGTTCCCAGAACAATGTCTCGATAGCAACCTTGTTAATGGAGTTCCTTGAACAAATATTTGACTTCATATTGGACCTAAGGTTCATCCCCGGAGGAGCACGGTGGGTCATTCCTTTGGAGTCTCGGGGGACCACGAAGAGATGTAAAACGCAGGAGGTTTTCACTGTGCCTAATGGGCTCCGGGTCACTAGATCACAAAAACATTCCACGTCTGCTGGCGTTCCCTTCGGCCCTCCCAGCATTTCTGGGAAGTCCGGCTGGAGAATGGCTCCGGATGGACTAGCTGCCTTGGGCCCACCAGGACGAATTCTGCACAGTCCAATGTCCACAGAATAAGTGTTATGATGGAGCGGAGGAAGGGTGTGGGGTGGATGTAACGGTGTGTCCTAAATTCATCCTCCATGCAGAACATCATAAAGGACTTCGCTAAACAAACCACTGGCTGTATTCAACAAATCTTACTCCGGTGTTAAATGAGGAATGATTCACTTACGTCAACAAATGCCAGACGGATAGATCCAAATCACTTAAACGCAATTAGGTGTTCCGGTAAAACCACACATTTCTTTTGTCCAGCGGGGCGCAGAATTGATGTCGTTTCTAGGAAGGCACGGTTGCTCTTAGTTCCCATTATTTTTCTGTGGACAAATCCCTTCCTTTTACTTATTCATGACTGGCCCTTTAAGCTGCGGGCGGGCTCGACCTGAGGGGCCTACCTGTATCCACTCTTTGTTGGAGTCTTCCGCCGGGGTCCAGCCATTCTCGTAATAATTCAGACGGGACCTCTCTGGGGACCAGCTGGGGTTGTACTGGGAAGAGGCCACAATCTGGTCTGAAGCAATCTCCCCGGACTCCATCCCGAGTGGCTCCGTACAGTCAAAGTCTGTGGTCAGAGCCGCAGAAAGCAAGCAGACTGAAAACACTCATATTTACCAGAACCTGAAGTGTGCGTCTACCTAAGAGACTTAGAGACTCTATGCCATCACACTATGGTTTCGATGAAGTGCAGATCGATTTAACCTAAATGATTTTCACTTTCTTCTAAAAAAGTTTTAATGGAAGATGCTTGGAGCTTTATAACATGAATATGTAAAGTACTTTTCATCAAACATTCATTACTGTGCAAAGATAAGACCTGGGGGGGAATAATATAACCATTGGGTTACCAATTTAGGTACTATGTTTGCCATGTCCCCATTCAAAATATCTTTGTTTTGTTTTGTTCTATTTTGCACATGGAGCATGTTATAATCTAAACAACCTAAGGATATAAAGACAGAATGTTTCCACAGGCAGGGTAAAATGGTATTAAATGACAACCCAGCTTGTTTGTGTGGCAGTGGGACACCCTGTCCATCAGTGGCCCAGACTGGGTGGTCACAGACAGCCGGGTCAACCTGGGTTCAGTCGCTGCCTGTAGGGGCCACTGGCCAGAAGAGGGTGCACACAGCTGGGCCTTTCAAAGGATGTGGGGGTAGGCACACAACATCCCGGACCTTTTGAGTGGGGTTTACTGCACTGGAAAATGCCACCAGAGGGCGAGGCCATAGCCCTTAGGTATAGGCCATTGGATATCCCATCCTGTGTTACTTCACAGACGACAGCCAGACGATCGTTCCCTAGTGTTTTTCACTCAGCAAGGGGCACAAACAGCCTCCTGTTCATACAAAGACACAACTTACTTTTTCAAGCCTTTAGAAATCTTTGAGGCATGACGTAAACCATCATTACAGATTAAGTCAAAATAAAGAAAAAGAAAATGAAGAAAAGTAAGGGATCAGCTCTGAAACCACTAAAACCAAGACTGAAACTCATAATTGCATATCTGATGAACGGCACTACATGGGTTCCAAAGGAAATTATTGGAATTATTCTTGACAAACCTTCAATGGAGCCTAAGTCAGATTGTGCAACAACACTTCTTCTTTTCAATCGGTCGTCCTAAGCTCAATGGCTGGTGACATGTGCAGTCGTCACTGCTCTCTGAATGGGCCTCAGTGTAAATTCATATTAATCCCTGGGGATGTCTTTAACTATCCAGGATAATTCCTACTATATTCAACACCAGCAATCCTGTTAACACCCAGCGAGAGAAAGAATGTTGTCTGTGGATAGATTTACAAGCGTATGGTGGATATTTTCACAAATTAAATGTTTAGTCAGAACACTTCTCAGATTGGGGTTAGGGGTCAAGTCCCATGGAAATACATACATATATTTAAAAAAAACAGCCTGAGATCCGTATGGCAAATCTTGTCTGCCTGAGATGCAGTTTTACGCTACCATCCCCAACCTTGGCAAAGACATCCAATGGCTCATAATGTATTAGATTCAAGAGAGAAACCTTCAGAATGATTTATGGATTCAATAAGTCTTAATGTCTTTCTGTAAACTGCTGATGAATTAATAAATTCCACTGCCAGCCTCTAGGGGAAGTGTTTCCCTACACCTGGAAACTTTACGTTAAGATATTTTTTTAGGTATCTTTTCAAGTTGAGATGTTGGTAGCAGACAGTCATGTAGTGCCAGAAGACTTCACCTCACCTTCTGGCACGATCCTCTCAATGACGGTAAAGTTGGCAGAGAATCCCTCTTTAGCAATGGCGTTGTCGGTGTTGATTGTCAAGGACAGGATTCCGGTGTAAGAGATGATGCGGCCCGGGGTGTTCTGTCCGCAGTAACGGCCGATGTACGGGCCCACTGTGGAAACATGGAACAGAGCAGACAGTCACCTCATAGCCAAGAGCTTGCGCAGTCCATGTTTTATTGGTATCTGCTTGCCACTGCAATGGCTACTCCTTGAGTGCCAATTGACGGCTAGAGGATACAACCCCTTCCCCCAAAAAAGGACAGAATCAAAAGGAGAATTTTTAGGAGAATAAAAAGGATCCCCCACCAGCTCTTTGGAAAAGTCTCACACATTCCTTACAAAACTTCCCCCCACCCCCCCAGTACTAGGTCCTACTCGAGACGAAGCAGGGTCAAGACGTTCTGAATGTTTTTCAGTCATTATCTGCTGCTTTTTCAGTTTGTTAAGTGAATTATTGAGGTGGTCAAGGCCACGAGCATAAGGGGTACCTGAAAGGCACTAAATTAAATCAAGGGCTGAATAAATGGTCGGAGGATGAAGAAGGGGCTTCGAGAAAACAGGGCAGTAAAACCGAGTGAAGCCGTGACACGTTCCACTGAGCATGCTGAATGCGGGCCCGCCGTATTTCAGGAGGACAAAGCGCCCGTCTCACCTCTGCAGTTTGCCGAGTGAAAAGAAAGCCACGGGTCTGCTGCTTATCTCTGATGGGGGGGGGGGGGGGGGGGGGGGGTGGT
>JAOVYW010000403.1:0-17599 GCA_025775045.1 Hiodon tergisus | reverse complement strand
TATCTTTAATTGTTTTCACAAAGTAAAAGTTTTTTAAATTTGATTGGTTTATTCCCCCCCCCCCCCCCCAATTTAAGGTAAATGCCTTTTAAAATAACATAACATAACATAACATAAACAAATAATTTCCAACTCTTATTTAGGACCCTGTCTACATGATATACCAAGAAAGTAGGTGCACTGAAACCCCCACGGCACAGAAATGAGATGCATTGTATATGCTGCTGCTGTCTTGAGTTATTTTAATATGTGGCAGTATTTCAGGCTTTGATACGCAGATGGCTCACTTGTCTGCACCTGGTTTCCGTTGGGATTCCGAGCTGTGACCCACCGAAATGCACGAGAGCAACATGTCAGCAGTCTTTCACCAATCCCCTACCTAATGAATAATAATTCAGTAAGGTATAGTGTGACAGCCAGGCTGCGCTGACTTGAAGGCAATGCTAATTCCGAGCGATAACTTTCTCAGATTTATCTTGTTCACAACATCAAGGCCTGACAGAAAGCTGGCTCTGGCAATATCTGGATCACGGCCAACCAACTCCGCCGCGGCGAAGCCAAGACACCCTTTGATGAAGTGGCTCACCTTTGGAACTTTAAGGCACCCGTACGTAGCCCGGTCGGAGGACTAACCGATGAATTCGACAGAATTGTGTTTCCTTATCCGACCCACTCTAACGCGTTGGTGAACAAGGCTTTTTTCACGTGCAAAGATAATGGTTTTCTTTCTGCCATTTTCATGCAAGTTTTGTTTTAGAATTAAATGTAGTCAAATCACCAAAAACGGGAGGGAATATTTAAATATCACAGAAAGTTCTGATAACAATAGGTGTATAATAATAACAATAAAACAATAACATAAGGGAAGTAAACATACAATGTCTATTAATGTAAAGGCTGGCACAGTGTTAACCCATCGAGAAAGCGAAGATCTATACGACTGACGCTGAACACACAATGGTCCTAACCCTCTCAATACTCACGCTCAAATACTAACAGATATGTAGGTCCTTCAGGGGCCTAGGTTTCAACAATACGTTTATCAAATAAATGGTGTAATACAATTCTCCTCCGGTCGACAGGATAACAGAAATCTTAGAGACCACTGACATAAACGAGCGTCAGTTGACTGGACAATGAGTATTGATCATTCAAATTTTTGCTTAACATTCTGATCATTCTCCAGCTATCATTAATGACATATTTCCGCTTTTTATGTAGTTCAGAGTGAGAATGATTAATTCTCTCTAAAGTAAGAATTGCTCAAGTAATACACAAGGCTGTAAGCGCTGATCCACTTGCTCACTACCTCCATTAATTTTCTTTTGGTTACGGCGTTACCATCTAGCTGAAGATGGATTGTAACCGAACGCTGCTGTCATTAGCTACATTATAGTCCCCAGTTTGAAAGTAAATTGCTGTGCCACTGGGTGGGCACAAAAATAGTATTTTAATAAACCAAAGTGACACAATTTGTTCATAGATAAATAAATTGTGTTGTAATGGTGTGATACTAAGCTTCAAAAACGCCGCTGAAAATGGGAGAAATTTCAGCTCTGCTCATTTTTTGAAGCATTTAATTAGAATGCTACGAGTCGTGTTATAATAGAAACGATTATGCCAAAACGCTTAGACTTACATTTGTAATTAACCTTTCAACTATTTCTTCTATTTGAATGTGGGGATGCGTGCAAATGCGAGGAAAACTGGTCATGCCTATGGCTGTTTGCTAAATCAGTTATGTTAATTACATTTTTGGCAAGAGTGGACTGTTGCCCTTAAAGTCTGCGCATTACCCACTGAGTGTGGTATTGGCAAGCTCCATGTGAGCAGTTGGGAAAACACTAAATTGCCTGTCCCAGGCCGTCCTCCTCAGTTCATTCTGCAGCCGCAGCACCTGTTGAAAGGTCGCACGCTATTGCTTTCCATTATCCCAGCATTAAACACGGTACAAAAATATAGCCGTTTTTGACAGTCATTATTAGGATTAAAGCAAATTTTAACATGTTAAAGGATCAAATTTGGAATAAGAATGTTTTTTACTCAGGAAAAGAAGATCTTAAGCCCACTTAACTTTACGGGAGAGCTAACTCAATTGGAATCAACCTTATCGGACTGGTCCCGGAACATTTTGAAATGGGGAAAAATGAAAACCAAGAGTCGGTAGCAGAGAGAGGCATTATTAAAGTCACGAGGCGGATCCGTTTTGGGACACAACGGAAGTTTTCATGGCCCACGTAAGTGAGAAATACTCAACGCATGTGTCCAATATATATGGCAGCTTGTCATGACACTTTGTTCCCCACAGTCAGCGGCGAGGAGTCAACCGGGGGGAGCGGGAGGGGTGTTGTTGTGGAAGGTGTGAGGAGCCCCCTCTGTGTGTGAAACCCTGAGAAGGTTATTACTCCACCGATGCCTCTGGTGGGGGAAGCTGGCCCCAGCCACGTCTGCGGATGTGCAGGTGTGCCTTCCAACTGTGCCGAGCTCACCGTGGGAAACCTCAATCAAACATGGAAAAAGAAGTTAATAACACTTCGGTTCTTTACGTGTCAATGTAGCCAATGTGACCTGAGGCAGGAACACACACTACATCGCCGTCTCACTGACTCACTACGCCTCCATGACAATACTCTCCCGTTTGAGTGAAAAAATCTGGGGGGACCCAAGCTCTCTTTTCCTGATCTGTCGGCTGATCCTAGCAGTGCAATTGAATGCTTCCTGTCTGTGTGTGCTTGTGAGAGTGTGAGTGCCCATTTTCATTTGTGTGCATGAATGTGTCATGGGTGATCAGGATCCGTGGGGGTACCAGGCAGACGTCGTTGGTGGTGTGAATCAGAAAATCGTTTACCAGAGAACTACAACATTGCTCCAAAAGCTCAGATAACAATTGAGTGACAGTTAAGCACATAAGAAGTGTGTGTGTGTGTGGGGGGGGGGCACTCACTTAGCCCCTGTTCACACTCTGCATTTTGGCCGGCCCAGTGCCGTCTTATCGTTAATGTGACCGCACTAAAACTTCACAAAAGGCCCTGGGCCTGATGAAGATTTCAGCTGGCTTTCTGAGGTGGCCAAAAAATAGTTTATCTTTATTAATCCAAACTATCTGCATGTGTGCACGCAGCGTAGGCCCTGGGCGTGTCACTGGGTAATGTAGTTCAGACCATCCCCAGGAAAACATTATTAGTCGTTGCTAGGGTTGCTGGTAGCAGCAACGTAAGCTGCCTAGCAAGATTTATTTATTTGTTTATTTTGATGTCAAAAGGTAGTAACTGGCTTAAATATGACTTAAGTTTTTATTCAATACAAAGTCAAGCAGTGGTTTCTACACTCAAAAGCGTTTTCCTCAAATGTGCTATTATCATTATTTTTACTAGGTCTGGGGGCAAAGAACTAAATTTCACAGATGCTGTCCTGAGTGTAAACAGAGTCTGCATAATAGCTCTACAACGGTTACACAGGTTTCCTTTGTAATAGTACAGGCAGTACTTTGGGCTGTGACAAATAAATGACAGACTGTTCCATAGTACACACAATTAGTCTCCATCCTCCATTTAATTATAGCTGAGAGCAGACCTGAGCCAATCATATCGATTTAGCTTCTGAATGAGATGTTGACACACACAATAAGACAATAATCTTTCATTTAGACAATAAAATTGTCTAGTACTTGAATAGAATCAAATATAAACTTTGTATAGTACTTTTTCCCACACCACACCTTTTAAAATCTCGTTACAATACATTGATTCTGTACTGACATATCTAGGAATAATAGAGTTTTAATTTAAACAATAGTATGTAAAGTTAGCTACGTTTAGAATTGTTGCTAGCTGGCTACATTCATTCGTAAGTTCATATTGTTTAGGCTAGCAGAAGATGCTGGGAAATAAAATAAATAATGCCACTTAGCGTTGCACCAGAGGGCCTGAGGAATGCAGTTCTGCTTCCCGTTCACCTCACCAGGTAGTGGTGGTAGACCGGTAGTTTGCAACCTGAGCTATAACTAGTTTTTGCAAGTTCCATGCTCAGGTCCAGCCTGGAGAAATGGTTAGTAAAGTGCTGATTTTGGCCTGCTTTTGTCCTGCGAGTTTTAGTCGGTGGACGGAGCATTACAAATTAGACATTAGCACAACAGAGCATGAATCTCACGGCCCAGATAACCTGCAGACTGAACAACGCCTCTGACTCAGGCCAACTGTGGTTGAGTAACCAGCCCGGACTGTGGTGAGCACCCGTTTATGGTGGCAGCACTAAACTAAATCGCGGCGAGCGCCTGTAGTCAAGGTCACTTGTTCCGAGGGACGTGTTCCAACTGTGGAGTGTGGCTCGGGACAAGGATGCCACCACTTGGTCCATGACGTGAAGTTCTTGCAGGACCCGCGTGATGAAGCCAATTCAGCTTCCAGTCTGTTTGTTCTATACTGATGTAACATGAAAGCCTTTTTATCCTTAACCTCTGTGCAGTCTGCTGTTGGGTTGGTGGGTGGAAAAGAGTGAGGTGCTGACAACACACCATTTATTTATTTAAATACAAATCATTTGCTTTGCAGTGCCTCATCATCAAGTCACAAGATGGTTTTTATAGTATTCGTTTTTAAATAATGTGTTGTCTTGGTCATTTTGTACTAATTTATCACTAGTGGCCCACTTACCATATAACCAGACAAAGAAATCTTTATCTCTTAACTTTTATAAAACTTCTAATTTTGCGCTCAAAGTAGGCTCTATTTAACTACTTGATTACAGACATTATACAATAATGTAAACACTTAAAGGAAATGTTAAAATAAAGACAGTTTTTATATTTTCAATGGACAGATAACTAGCGCATTATTGACAGTTCGGGGTGCACTTGGGTGAAACGCGGCGTCGGAGCTTTAGATATGCTGTACCCTGCAAGAGAGCGGATGCCTGTCGCCACCTAAAGCCCTGGTCGCTTACTCGCGAATTTGTTTAGAATATTCTTCTGTATGTTCTTACGTGGATAGTAAAATGGCGAGTAGAAAGGTTGGGTTTAGTCATAATTGTAGATTGAAAATGTACTGTATTTTGCGAGCTTCCAACATTTCTCCCCACAGTAGAGTGATAGATAAAGCGATCCGGTTCAAAATCATGTGAATTTAATTATACTATTTTGAAATTATTATGATGATGTTAATGATTTTAATTATAATAATAATAATATGAATATTAAATGTTAAAAATACTGTCAAATTATATATTCAATTTTTAATATATTTAAATTGACATTTTTGCACACTATACAAAGGCCAATTTTTGTCTCAGAAAATGATTTTGTACAAATATTTTTTAATACTTCTAATTTTGCCAAAAACATCTCCACGACGTTTCCGAATCAGTAGTTTAGCATTCAAAAGTAGGACACGATTGGTAGTGTTCCTGTATTATTTCTATTGTAACGTTAAAGCAATGGCTGGGTCAATGGATTCCTTATTACGTTAGTTAAATGATACTTTTAGAGGTGAGATTTCAATAAGGAACTACGCATTTTGTGCGTTAACTGGTACGCAAATATAAAGAAATTTTACGAAAATTGAACGCAATTAAAACTTGCATGTAAACTTTGCATTTGAATGTTTTTCCAAAATAACATCCCTCCTACTATCTATCTATACTGTTATCTAACCTAAATACAGGAAATCTTGTATTTATTCTAATTAGTGCTTAATTTGTAAGTCAGGAGGTCCCGGAACACAGAGAGGGTGCAATCAAAATAGGTGCCGGTCCGAAACCGATTTGGACACAGATCCAATCAAATAGGTACCGGTCCGAATCTGGGAGTCCCGGATCCTGTTCCGGCACGATCCGGCACAAATTAAGCCCTGATTCCCTGAAACTGTTAAATTCAGGACGCTAACGCAAACGCATTTTTAAACGGATGCAGTCGTCACCGAAGCTTCCTGTAGCAATCGATTTGAGATATGAGTAACGCTCCGTTTTTCTGACCTCGAACATGAACACACAGCCCTGATGATGTTGATCCATAATCCAAGCCATGGGCCCTACTTTGCAGTTAAATCTCAAAATTGGTTAATTACGTCCGTTTTCATGATTACTTCTGGAATTTATTTTGTAAGTTTTTTGTTTTTTTGCACTTCTTTCAATAGAAAGAAGATGGCTAGATGCTATAGGCAGCCATCTTGAATGAGTCATTGGGTCCTATTGTTACTCTGCTTTGTAGAATTACGGCCAAGGGATACAAAACCATTTTAGGCGACCAGGTGCTCCCTGTGGTGCCAACATTGTTTCCTCAAGATTAAAGAGTGGTTTCATGAACTCCAGAATGAAGACAAACACTTTCCATCATGGCCCCCTCAATCACCAGATCTAAACAGCATTGAACCGTTCTGGAAAATAACATTGCAGAGTAGATTTCCACCTCCTTCATCAAAGAACCGGAGGCTTTTCTTCTTGAAGTATGGTCCAATATCCCACTAGAAACTGTTCAAATGTTGTACTACAGTATTCCAAGATGGACTGAAAACGAAAGGTAAAAGGTGGCTCATCGCCTCATTTGTTAATAACTATTCATATATTTCTGTGTTTCCATTATTTCACCCTCTGTATATATTTCATGAAACCTCGTGTTTAAAGCCACAGCTGGACTCCTCTATAGCGGTTCACAGGTGGACTTAGACCATTATTCTTCACTGTCAGAGCAGTAAAAACATTGTTGGCTCGACAAATGGAGTAAGCGCTCTCTCTCTCTCGCTCACTTACCATTGTAGAAGATGAATACCGTTGTAGTTGTAATTTAAAAACCTGTGTCATACATATCCTAAGACGACCAGAAATTCTGGCCATTAGAACAGCACACGCTTTTTTAATGGAGCAGCGTCCAGGGCCTTGATTAAAAAAGGACCGTAAAGAATTTCCCCAAAAATAGTGCAGCAACAAAAACCCTGCCATTTCCAACGCTGGTTTGATTAATGTTTTTTTCTGCCTAATAAAAGGTTCACAAACCATCTGTTTTTCTCCCTAATGCCTCGCCCAAAGGTTTCTCCTTCCTTTTTCAGGCTTTGGGCCAACTGACATTCCACTCCCCCCCTCCCCCCCCCCCCATATCTCTCTCCTATCCCCTTATTTTCTATTTCACTATTCATGTACGCTGTAAACAAACCCCCTCTCTTTTTAATCTCGTGGAGCCATTTCCTACTCATCGTTATGCATATTCATTGCCAGTAAACATTTTCATCGACTACATTTAATCTCTTCCACTAGCAATTACCACTGACTGTTGTTCTGTAGTGCAGAAGGGCCAGCGTTTCACTCCACCAACAGCTGGGGCGCAGATGGGGCCTAGAGCCAATGCAGAAAATAAAAATTTACAAGATGCCAGTGGAATTTATTTACGAGAGGAAGGCTTTTTTGCTGTTGTTGGTTTTTTTTGTTGTTTTTTTTTGCCACTATCTATTTTTCTCTCTTTCACTGTCTTCCTCTCTGTTATGGAGTGACAGAAGTACCATTGGCTCTGTGTAATGTCCCTTCAATAACAGTGACAGGAGCAGAGCAGACATTGACATTTAATCAAAGGGGTCAGCTGGGCAATGTTGGAGCGAGGGGCAGAGCATGGGGTGTAAAAACAAAAAACAAAAAAACAGGTGGATCTTATTAGGGAGTGTGCCAGTGCCAATTTGGGGGGAAGGGGTTTGACTCGCCCCTGCCCTTCATACCTGACCATGCATATGAATGAGAACCCAAGCGATCCATAACCAGTGAATGTGGCACGGGGAGGCACGCTGGAGCCCTCACTGTGAGCATCAGGAGCAGAGTGGATCTTTCCCAGCGAAGGAGACGGTCGACACCTTCCCCTGCCCAGCGTAGGTGCATTCGGTCTCCCCGTTTCCTGTGACTTGGCGAGCTGTGCGGCCGGTGGGAAAAGGGTTACACTCGGTTTGGTGAGAACAGTGGCAGCGTCAGTGCCAAGCTCTGGCCGTGTGGAAGCTATTCCCAGGGGGCACCATATTCCACCCTAACACAATAGCATCGAAACGAAAGACAGTGCAGACGGCATCTGGACCTAAACGTGTAGCGCTCACGGAGACGCACGAGCATGCTGTTTAGTGCGCGCCTTAAGTCTGCCATCCATTGTTTTTAAACCAGTTTATCAGAAGAAAGATAACCATGAATCAACGATTCGTTTTCATATTTTACATTTAAATAAAAAAGATTAGGGTTTCGTATTTGGCGTGTTGCCCCAGTAGAGAATGAGTCTGATTTGTTATTCACAGCATAGAGGCAGTGCTTCATATCATACATACTTTTATCACTTAAATAATATGACTGACTGTCTAAGAAATTTTTCTTTAAAAAAAAAATGTTTTTTTTATGGTGGTGCAATAGCATTTATTTGATAAATATTGATATCTACGTTTATTGACTCAGCCTAGCAGCAAACGTGAGAAAAATTGATTTATTCTCACATAAATAAAATGTATTTACAAACTAGTCAATTATACATTTAGGGTAACAAAGAGTTGTGCAATTAATATACATTTTTTATGCCTTCATTTTTGACACTAATTTTAGAGTAGATTACATCTGATTGGTTGATTTGAAAGGCATGGTAAATTTTGAAATATAAAGCGCTGTATTAGCTATCCATATTAGTTTTGTTTTCATGTATTCTCCAGGGAGCATTCAGTACGTTGGTATTTTATATGTGTAAAATCATTCTGACAGCAGATTTACCATTCCGTAAAATTCTTAACATTTTTTGCTTCTCAAGGACCGGACATCAGTATTATTAGCAAGTTAGCTCGAGTTTAGCTAGCTAGCTAAGTTTCCCTGTAAACCAAGCTAGCCGTTTCATTAACCAAGAGAAAATATGGATCAATGACGTTATTTACAGGATCTGAAACTATTTATATGAAATATATCAAGGATGAAGCCCGACACCAAATCAAAACTTTGGCAACCCGGTAATTGCAGTTTAAATTGAAAAAATTTAACACTATCGGGTACAATTTTATTAAATTGAAATGGCAGGTTGTCATAGTTTTAATTTGGTACCAGCCTATATCAGTTAATCTGTCTGAGTAGGTAACTAGTACAAATAAGGTGAAAATATCCTTTGATGGATAGACCTGTTACCTCATAAAATGTGTAAATTTAGGTGATGGTACATTAACACAGTCAAAGGTTGATAGCATTTGATTGGGTAGTGTCATTCTTTGATATTTTGTATCATGTTGACCAATCAAAAATGTTTCTGCCTTCAGAAAAGTTAACATCAGAAAGTATCAACGAGCATATTTTGTGTATTTCAAATTATAATTTTGTGCAATATTTGAGTGTAATTGAGTTACTTTACTTCATAATATGACTTCTAACTTTCAATAAAATTAAATTTAGACTATTTAATTAAACAGACGGACATGCAGGAGGTCCAAGGGACTAGGACGTTTCTGTTGTGTTGGTTCGTTGAAAAATGTGTCAGGAGCATCAAAGTCTGTCCTTCCTAACAAACTTCGGAAAGTATTAAACGTGAGGGAAGACCCTGATGCCCTTCCCCATTGTTTATAAAACTGGTTAATAGACAGCCAATCATAGACCGTAGTGATTTCTAAACAGATGGAGACATAGCAAGTGTGTACTTCCATATGAAAGAATGTGGGTGAAGTAACACATTATGTCTAGATAATCTGGTGGAATGTTTTGCATGTCTATTTTGTGTGTTGCAGCAGACGAATACAGTGGCAGGTATGCTAAATTAAGGTTTGCTAAATATTATCAACATGTGACATCTTTTTGAGCTGGCGGACTCTTTGGTCAAATTTGCATTTTTTTTGGACTGGGCATGACATCTATCAAAAAAGCATGAGGAATGGTGACTGAGTAGACAAATTAAATAAGTGCTACGATACACAACTGTTGGTAATAGCCAAGCCCGTGATAGCATCAAACCATGGCTTACATTGTCACCCCATCCCGCGGGTCTTTTTATCATTATACCCTATCACCCTAATAGAACTGCATACACCCAATTGACAGTAACCATAGACCTAGAAGAAGTCTGCTTATCCCTAATTATGATCCCCTTCCAGGGCAGGTCTCAAGGGCAGGAAGGAGAGGGGATCCGGGTGTTTAATATTGTAAGAATTATTAGAGTGCTGGCAGATGGAGGGCAGAAGGAGGTGCGCCGTTGCGGGGGAGGAAGGTGCCAGAATACATTTAGTGTTGAGTTCTTGCTGACAGATAGTTTTCTGAAGGCTGAAGTTCAGAAGCTCTTGAACCATCTCACAGTCAGCCTCCGCAATGAACTGAGATTACGGTCGGTGTAGGTTTACTGGTGAGCAACAAGACAACAAGTGGAGCTGTTAAAGTTGAAAATGGTTGTATTTTGTTGGTAATGCAGTCACTGTGACCCCCAGCGGGAGCAACTTCTCTTAAGGTGAATCTCCTGATCTTTTACGTTCCAGTAATCACTTTGAAAAGTGGGAAGGTATGTAGCTTTAAGATTAACATCTAATCGCTTAATGGAGAAAACGGAACAAGGCAAACGTTAATTTTTCAGAATCCTTTAACACTTTTTTTTTTTTTTTTTAAATATAACTGCCTTGTGAATAATTAAACTTTCAGCAAATTTAATCCTTTTAAACTTCACACGTTGAACACCTTCTGAGTGCGCAAAACACATGCTGGAGATCTGCCTGGCCATCAATGTTGTCTGGAACCGGGGACAATAAAATCTGTACACCAGCACATTTGACTCCTCGCAACATCCCCATTATAGCTGTCCTGAGGTAGAGCTAGTCTCTGATGAGTGCGCTGATGAGTAATAACATAAACACTCATGGGTGACTGTATTAGGTATTGTAACAACCCCTTTGGTGGAGGGCCTGTTGTTACATGTAGGATCGATGAAACCACTAATGGGAGACTTTCTTTTCATATCTTGGGCAGAGGGACAAAAAGGGACATTCCAAAACACCAAAGGTTCCAAAGGTCAGTAGCCAAAACAGGTTGTCAAAAAATGGTCAATTCACAAATCAGGTTCTTCTTCCAAACAAATTGTCACAATTACTCAAAAATCCCAAAACATTTGCACTCACCAGACACTTTCCCCTCAGGTACAGGCCCTGACTAAACAATCCAGTAACCTTTTATGCTGTAGCTGATTGAACCATTGCCTCTAACTGCTGTACCAATTACTTAGCTGGGTACTGTTGGCAATGAAAACTTTCAGGCTCGGAAATCTTAGCTGGCTAGCTGGTCTTAAAGGGGCAGGAAACCGATTTCCTACCCACTGTTGTGCCACAGCACATAAGTAAAAATGATAAATAAAGGGTTCAAGAAGAATGATAATAATGAAGAGATTTACTTGGTAGTATATAACATTGCTATCATCTAAAATGATCACATGACACGATATCCGTCCAGGGATACAAGAGCAGAGTGTGATATCTTTATACATTAATTTCACATTTGCCTTATGGCTTACAGCAGAAAGCCTGCTCTGTAGTTCTGTAACCACTTCCCTTATGAATCCCAGTTGCTGCAACACTTCAAACGGTGTGCAACTTGTGCCTTTTTTTAATATCTTTTCCAGGGAATGCACTATGCACAAAGACCGTCCTGTGTCCATACATGATGCACAGAGGTACCCATCTGCAAGCCATTCACCAGGAGAGCAGTTTTTTTGTGTTGTTGTTTATTCAACTGAACACAGTCAGACCCCCCTCACGACTGCAAGACTTCCGTTTTGGCCCCAGGCAAAGGTCAGCGGGGTTGGGTGAGTTGTGAAAGGTCGCACTCTTCCAAAAAAAACCTCTGTGGTCGTCACAGGTGCTGTTTGAGTTTGTTTGCCGTGTATCGGAATCTGGGGACCAGCTTGACAAGAATTTGCGAGAGGCAGTTTGCTCTGGTTCCAGCCAGCCACCTGTGTGCCTGCTCTATTAGCAATGGCGGTTTGGCGCCACAACAGAAGCCCGGGAGTCCCCTAGTACCGGGACGCTGCGTTTTGAGGAAACTCTGTGTGTTCAGGACCCAGCGTTGGTTACATTAGGTGAATATTGTGTAAACTGATTAAAAATTCAAGCACATTCTTTGCTACACGGGTCTCTCTTCCCTAGTCCTTTCATGCAGATTACTAGAGATGCAAATAGTCGAGAACAGCTGTTAGTCCTCTTTCTTTACATGTTGCCTTTATATTGTTATTCCGTGTGAGCGGAATACAACTGCATTCTATTCTTATGGCCTTTTGCAAAGTCCTCTTTTTTATTATTTACACAATAAATGAGGGCTTTGACATTTACAAAAAACATAGAAAAAAATAAAAGACTCGTTACTGCACGCAAATGTTAACACAGTCTAATATGTACCTGAGGGTTTAATAATATATTACAATTGTAGCAATCCACAAAACACTCGCTAGTCCAGTAGACTAACATTAGATAAAATTAACAATAAATGCAAAAAATAAAATAAAAACACCTATATGCTTGTCTAAACAATAACACCTTATGTATCTTTCAACCGCCGTTCCTTTCATATTTTTATCATAGTTTGACTTCAACACTCTGTTAACTCTCCACACTAGAAAAATACCATAGTAAACACGGTCGCACCCGGGGAGCCTGCCTCTAGCTGCGGAAATGAATATGTAACAGGACCAGAGATTGTTTCTGAGGGAGGGCATACAAATTTAAGATGAACTTAAATCTTAAAGTGGACTCAAAGTGACAATGCGAAGTGGGTCTTTTTTTATTATTAATTTATGAGTGTGATGTGAATGAGTATGTGTATGAAAGAAAATCTTAAGTTATAAAGTGCAATGTGTCTTTATATAAAAAACGATAATGAATCCCGTGTTCCTGTTTTGACCTTTGCTATTGTCCCGTGTCTATTGGTGTGTCTCCTCTATTCTACCATTTCCCCTGAGCAAGGCTAAATGACCTATGACCAAGGACTCTAACATAACTCGGGTCCACATGAGAAATCCAGCTGTGACATACGTGTCACTGTGTATCCAGCAGTTCTAGGCGGATATCTTTTGAATTGAAGCGCAGGTCATTGATCCCCCGACAGACGGATCCTGCGGAGTTCTTCTGAACCTCCTGAAAGTAGGCTTTTATTGGCTCTTTTCTAATTATTTTTCGCATTGTTTGTGAACAAAATTGGACAGGAAAAATAAGTGCTCATTATCATTATCTCAAACAATATAATCAGCAGTATCGCAACCATAATAACGATGATGAAAAGTTAAATGTTAAACTGTCAGGAAACTGACAGTTCTGTCAACACAATCCATACGGAGAGCAGAACTTGTTTGTATTCCACTTCGATATTTTTTGTACCAGCTTTTTGCACTAAATTTTCCTTACATTTACTAGGTGCAGACTTGTATCCAGGCTCTGTTAAAACTGTAGAGGATAGATAATACGGTTCAATTTCTTTCCCCTCTGTAGCGTTTCGGTTAAATATCTCAAGGTTCGTACGATGTAATTGAGTGGGCCTTATATGCATATTAAGAAATGACCTGTTCCTAAGCACAGAAGTTGTGTGGTATCAAGGATATTCAGGAAGCTTACATAAATGTGTAGGACAAAGTCAGTACTTGCAGTTTTCCTTCACCAACCATTAACAGTTCAATTAAATGTGAGAAATTTATGAATATGTAAAACACATTTTGTGTTTATTCATTTACAACATTCATGACTTTTTGTATTCACACAACCTGTATATAGTGAAGCAATAAAACAGACAATTGCCTACTTTAAGCACCTTATCTGATACGTATTCGTAAGCACGATTTCTCAGCAGCAGAAGATGGTGGGAACATGGTGAACACCACTGAAAGGTAATCTGAACTGAACACATGTATGTATAACTTATCCCACTCCCACCTGCTTTTATCAAGCAAGCCATTGACGTGTACATCCAGTTTTCTGATTATTCTGTATGTTGACGTCCCCAAGCAACGTCCTTAATACAGAGCCATTTTGAAGCTGGGGTTAGGTCTGTGGTGGCAAGGGAAGTGAAAATCTAACAGCAGTCGTATTGTCTCACCTCACCTCTCCTCCCATCTCTGCCATGTTATTGACTACTGGCTCACTGGAAATAGCACTTTAATTAACACTTAAGAGTTGTACTTCATTTTTTAACATGTTTTGGGAGTAGCTTTGGTGAATTCAGAATAGTGTAAAACAGCGAAAAAGATGGCAGGTAATTGTTATAGTTGTTATAGTCATGTCCTTCTTTGCTCAACGCACTTCCCTGAAAGCGGATGAAACCTCTCTCAGAAACATGCAAATCGACAAAAAGAGCAGATCTAAAAAACCTCAAAACCGTGCTCTGTGAGGTTTGCGCGAAGTCGGACTTGCAAACGGAGAATAAGTGAGCAGACTATGGAAAGTTATGTTCTAAAAATGTGTTTAGACTATACGGCAGTTTAGATCAGCTCTTCGTCAGAATCCTGAAATGATGCATTGAAAACCTGTGGAAAACGTCTGCTGGCATACGTTTTGTAAAGATGTTGCTCATATAGTGCCTAGAAAAACAGCTGTTTTGCAGTTTATGTATGATTTCCGTACACTGTAGCATACATGTTAGTGTCTATTGTTTAAAGAAGGAGTTGTGTTCCCCAGGAGTTGAAAATGTTCATCTTGGCTGATATGAACTGTCCTGTATGAATAAGTTCCAATAGGTGACAAGGGTGGTGTTATTTTGGACCCTTTAGGGCCTGTTTAGTTTTACTGGGCTGTTTAGCTATAGGGTCCCTACAAAGTGGAATGGTCTACCACCATATGTAAACGAATCTCCATCTGTCTCATACCCTTTACATCCAGTCTGAAGGCTCATGTGTCTTATTCTTGAATAGCCATATCCATAACACCCTTATGTCTTATGTTGTAATATGAGCTTGTGAGCATATTGTCCTCTGCCTGTAGTATCAGAATTTATTAGAGCGTTCCATCACAATTACACCTCGTATTGTCTCCAGAACCCCCAACTCCAAACCACAGTGCCACCAGTCCAGCACCCCGCATCGCCATGCAACAGATGATGTGACCGGGGAAAAGACAGACCCGGAGACCAGGAAAACAAACCAGCTGGAAACAAGGCCCTGTACCGTTCTGAGCCGGTAACCTGCTCCACAATCCACTGTCTGCAGATGTACTGTGGACACTCTGAGGTGAGCCGCAATGACTCTTCTAGGGGTAGCAAACTGGTAGATCTTGGGCCTCAAAATGCAGCACTTTCTTTCATCAATCTGGCATTTGTTTTTACTTTGCACTTTATCATGGGCCCTGCCCCACAAACCCCACCAAATCCAAGAGGACAACGTCAGTTAAGAATAAGGTAACGATCTTTATTAAATCAGTATAAGCTCAAAATTTAATTAAGTTCATAAAGGCTGTTTGGCACGGCTCTCTTCTTCCTCGCACCCGGGGACGGAAACGGCACAGCGAGGTTGGAAACACTCAAAAAAATACTTTTAAAATACTGATAGCTAAAGAATGCGGTAATTAATTGAATTACACGTACTACACATGTGACGTACAGCAAAAAGAAGGCGTGGTTACTCCCCCCCCCCACCCACTACTCTTCTTTCCCTGCTACTGGTGATGTCATTTGGGAGTGGCAAGAGAGGTTAGTGCAATCAAAGAAAGGGAACAACAAACGCAGACAAGAAAGAACATATCGGAAAGACATTTTTAAAACACAGCCAGCGCCCCCGACTGGCCATAGCAACAGAAGGAAAAATCTAAACAAACACGCGCGATTGGGACGGCCATCAGATTAAAAACCCAGTCTCTCGCAACACCCTGTTCAGAGGATACGACCCTCCTAGACAAAACCCTTGAGCTCATATGAATCCATTTTCACTTCTAATCACTTTGAGGATATGAAATTTGACTGTTCTATGACGTTTTCTTTAATTACAGCTCGACTGCTTAATTTTACAGCATAGCAGTCTGCTGTGCTCTGTTACAGATTTGATTCTCTGCTAATATACTTGACCTTGTGTCTGCTTTTGTTACCTAATTGTATGCGTTTGTAAAGTCACTGTGGATAAGAGCTACATGAATAACGTGTAAATGTGAGATGTTCCCTAATTATCTTTGTTTATTCTCAAAAAAAAACACCGTAATCCAGGACAATTTACATTTTACTTGTATATGTTTCTCTGACATACCACACACAATAACAATATGCCACCAAATTTTGATCTTGCACTTGTAGTAAGCTCAGTTCCACAGTTCTGTATTCAGTCCTGGTCCTCATGGCTTGCAATTAATTTCTTTAATTGGAGTCATTCTTTGGATTAGAAATGATCTCATCTGGTGTTTCCAGACAAGGAAGTCGAGAGGTAGCTTAAAAACCTGTAGACACTGTGGCCTAAGAAGACCAAAGTGGGGTATCCCAGATTAGTTGAGTCCCCATGAAATTAGATATAGTTATATCAAAAAACACATGCAGCATTGGCAAAATCGTAGCAAATTATAATTATAAAAATTGTTTCAGTAACACCTCTGAAGGTATTTCCCAGCAGCTGTTTTTAGTAATTAAAAAGTGCCTTTGCTCTTCGCTATTCAGAGTGTAAAAGGACCTTTAAATGTCCGTGTCTCTTCAGCTCTGCATGGTACATTATACCACATAGGGGATAAATAAAGTACCTACCTACCTATCTACCTACCTAGCCAAATGCATAACAAGGGACTTCAGCTGGGAGACCGATACAATTGTAATCTGGGGTGTAAAACCAAGTGAGGGGCTGAAGAGCTCTCAGCCTTTCAGAGGTCCGTTAAGTCTGGCCTTGCCTCAAAGCAGAGTCTCACTACATACACCCAGACATTTTGCAGAAAGACCAAGCTCTGGATTACCCAGGGTTACCCCTGTCCAAGGTATTGCCATTTGGTGATTTCGCCTTCTCATTGGACCCAAATGTGATAGACTGCCTCGGATCTGAAAAAGAGCAAATGGGTCATGGCTGTGCCCTTTGCCAGTCTGTCTTGAGGAGAACTTTATCATTGTTATCCGTACCGTGATTATCATGATGCTGGTACATGCCAAGGCAGTTAAATGAGTTGTGGGTCTGTCACTGCAATTCAATTTCATCTCCTTTCTCCAAATAAATATTTATCAGTCGGAGTGTTTGAATGCTTCGTTAAGCTGCATAATTTCCAGCAATATCAATAAGATGAACCTGGAGAGTGTCCTGGAACGTGCGTCCTTCAGGAGTCAATGGACATTACTATGCTCATTTACACATTCATCTGTACCAGGGAGAGGCTGAATGGAAAATGGGGTGAAAGCAAAGCACCGCCTCTTACCCTTTAGGCGGTGTAGTATGAGCAGAGTAGTATGGACAGAGTAGTATGAGCAGAGTAGTATGGACAGAGTAGTATGAGCAGAGTAGTATGGACGGAGTAGTATGGATGGTGTACTATGAACGGTGTAGTATGAGCAGAGTAGTATGGACGGTGCAGTATGAGCAGAGTAGTATGAACAGTATAGTATGAGCAGAGTAGTATGGACGGTGCAGTATGGACAGTGTAGTATGAGCAGAGTAGTATGAGCAGAGTAGTATGGACGGTGCAGTATGAGCAGAGTAGTATGGACGGTGCAGTAT
>JAOVYW010000402.1:0-11189 GCA_025775045.1 Hiodon tergisus | reverse complement strand
CCCCCCCCCAACCCAACCATCCAGATAAAGTAGGATTTCAGTTCACAACCAGTCTTCAAACCTAAAAGAATGTAATGAGGACAAACTGTAGCTGTAACCTAGCAAGGATATATACATATAGAAATTCATAGTATTAATGTCATTCATAACTACCACTCTCTCCTTTGTACTCAATACAGTCAAGATTGAACCATGTCAAGACTCAAAATGAATTGGTTTTCAATGGGTACATATTCACACGCACATACTAGCAGTAATAAATATTAAACTTACGTTTTTCGTCATCTGCATGTACTAAAGAAGCCGCTCTTGACAAAACATCCAGAGGAGTTTCCATTCTTGGCAACCTATATGCAAGTAAAATTAAGTATTATAATGCGCCCCCTGTCATGGATAACAATAGAAGCATGGTTTATCTTGATTGCGTTAAGAGCTGAATGTCTACAAAAGAAGACAAGAGCACACATAGGACGCCAATCGCACGGAAACAATGCTGCTCTTCAAACTCCAAATTATATGCAAAAAATGAAAAGCGCGGATTTCCTAAGAGGAAAAGTAAGAAAATTCCACCGTTCAGTACTGAGAAGCTAATGTGTCAGAAATGCTTTTCGGTGTTGTTGGTTGAATGAAGTTGTAAAGATTTGGAACACAAGCGCGCCGTTTCTGGTTTCGCTTCCTACACTCAACATTCCTGGAATACCATCACCGCATTTCTAAAGACGCGTTCACTTTGGAAATCAAACTTTTAAAAAGTGAAGGTGAAAAAACGACAAGAAGCGACCGTGTTTCCGCGGTAACAGAAGGCGTAACATAAAAATGCTGCTGCTGCTTTGCGTCACGTCCACAACACCTATTCGTTATTTTAAAGCTGACAAATAAGCATTTGAATAAGAATTACCAAGGTTACTAGTTATACGTGATGGTTTGTCGTACTGCTACGAAGATGAGAGAATTAGATTTTACAAAATCTACTTTTGAATTCTCTCTTTTGCCCGAATACCTTCATGTTAACATCGCGTACAATACAAAGAGACAACGATACTACGATTCTGTAGCAAACGTAAACATTCATAATCTTATTTTCAAACGTCACATGGGAAAGTACTGGAATTTTAGATCACTGTATCGTGATGTAGACATTTCATACCAAAATAACCAAAGTCAACATTTCAGCACTTGTTGTAACTTTGTATGGTATAGCTTGAGCGTGCATGTTTCAATTGGGATAGCTAGTAAGTTCGCTATCTAGCTACATACCACCTTGAAGAGCCACTTTGGAGTCTTGATTATATTTCTGTTAGACGATTGAAGAATAAGCCAGAACCACGGAGAAAAGTCGATTCACTGGCTTAATCCCAGAATAAAGACAACGGACAGGCACTTGTACTGACTTGGAGGCTCGTTATGAACTAGAAGGAAAAGAAGAATGTCAGGAATGATGGAATTCTCTTCCTAGCAGGTGGTGAAACTGACGAATTCTGATTGGTTCAGCTCTGCGAAATGAGCTCAGCATAAATTATGATAATAGAACAAGTTGCATCACATCCTCAGCAGGTAGAAAACATTAAGGAAGTTGCGGCTCAAGAATAACAACAAACATGCTGAAGTAAAGTCTTAAGGGGCCAGTGTTTCTTCTTGACTGCATGCAAATATGTCTATGTCAGAGCTGGGATTTTGGCATTCACTCACCATCTATACGAATTTTTGTCGTTAAACGTATCCAAGTTTGAGATACAAACCAAACGTGGATATGTTTTATGGAAATATGGAAGGATCGAAGCTGAAATAAACATAATATAAAACGAACCACTTAACGGAGTCATGACTATCCCTTTTTAAATATAGTTAGCATTTCGGGGCCACACTTATACTTAGTGTATGACAAGGCTGTTGGATCAAGCCCGGAGGAATCCTTTTTGTTTTTTTCATTTGGCAGGTAGCCGAAACCCTTCTAGAAATTTCTAGCACTGCAAATGGGGGGATCTGTAAAACAGTAAAAACAATTTGTAAAACATTTATTAGGTGTGATCCGATAGGTTTCATTATTGGGGCCTATTTATAATTTTTTTGACATGTTAAACTGAGTGTAAATGGTTCGATCGTTAACTTTCCTAATGCGAGCCTGGCCGGTTTAAAATTGTATATTTGAATCGAGACACAAGGATACATTTAAATTCAGTTCACAAGTAGTATAAACAGATACTGTCTGCAACGAAGAAAGCGAAAATGTTTCTCTACAAAACACTTGCTGCAATAAAGTGGACGTTTCGCACGGTAATCTGCTTGAGTCGTCAATTAAAATACTACTACATTACAGTGTAGTTTAGTTGAGGTGAAATGTATCACATATAATGACAATATATACATTTGCGTTATACAAGCGATTTGTAAAAGTAGTGGCAGTATACGAGTTTAATGCTTTTTTGTCTGAACTCTGAATCCGTAATAGGTTATATGTGGTTGTGAAAAAACGGAATTCCTATCCTGGCCAGCCTTCAGTTGTTTTTATGATCTTACCAAGGACGCGGCTATCATGACCAATGTAAGTAAATGACGACCTTGCTGTGTTTTTGCGAGTTGACTATTCAAAAATTGCCAAGTGGTCTACAAGACTTGAAATAAATGTATTTCAACTATTTGTTTAACCAATTTCATTAAAAGACTTGTCATTATTGCTTTATTTAACTTACTATGTATGCAGTTGAATATTTAACATATTCAATATTGCATATTCCTAATTTTATTAATAAAAAGTTATTGATGAGAGACATTACAAAGCATTTATCGCTCGACACAAGTGATACTGGCAAAAAGCTGTTTCCACGGATATTCGGATAGACAAAGTGCATCTTTTTCTCGCCTAACAACTGGCGAGACAAACTTTACACCAATAAATGGTGCATGGATTACTTTGAATTATCCACATCCAGGAATTAAAACTGAACGGTGTTCAGCAGCATTCAGCTCTGAGGTTTTAAAGACATAAATAGGCCTAATCTTTTTTTAACCTCGAGAAAATGAGCAAAGTTCGAAAAAAAAAAAAAAAATCCCATTTGTATTCATATTCTAAATAAATGAAAGGAGAAACATCCAAATTTCGCCTATCACTCCCATCAAATTACTATACTTATAAGACTAACTCTTTTTTTCAGAGACAGCTATCATTAGGACAGTTAAAAAACCACAGGTGTAACTGAAACCTTATTTATCCACACTAGTCACCCCATTCGACCCTCTTGGTAAATAAACACAACAGCAGCCCAGTACACAGGTATTGTTTTGTTGGGAGGGAAGAAAAAAAAACCTACTTGTAACTAAATTAGACTAATTAAAATAGAAAGGTGCTTATCCAGGTCTTGGAAACTATCTCCATAGTCATCATAAATATTAAATAAAGTGGGAATTAAGAAACCTAAAATATTAAAAATATTGTTGCCCATAATAGGACAAAAATGATGGATTCAAGGGATGAGTTAGCATTGCTGACAAGATAAAAAATGCAGTTAAATCTAATCCTAATTTTTTTTTTCCTTCTTGTTACAAGCATCTGATAAATACACAATATACATGTAAATGGAATACATTTAACAAAGGGTTTAAGGATTATTTTAGTTCCACTAAATTAAATACATTTTTTTTAAATGTACCTTCTCTTTACATCCAGTTGGAAACATAAAATCATAAAAAACTAAAATTATAGGGCCTTTACCATGTATAAAAATAATATCTTCTTGAAGTATTAGAATTCACAATTGCTGTCTTTGCGTCGTCATTTCAGTCTCCAGCTGCAGGGAGTCGTGGAAATGAAAGTCATTTGGTTTCAGCAACCGATAAATGAGCAATGTTTCTGCAAGAAGACAGGCCGTGTAAAAAATAGGATTGTTTATTAGGCCATTTACACAGCAGATGAGGTAGTTCAAGAATCACTTCCTCCTCCACCCTTTCCACATTCTCAGGATCTTTTTTGTGCTGTATGATACCGTTTTTAAAATTCCTGTGGGGAAAAAAAATACACGTTTGGATGTTAACAGTTTGAGCCTTTGAAACTACTGTTATGAGATCTTACATTAAAATGTTACAGAATACAACACATTTTAATTTCAGGTTGTTACTTTTAGTGCGTTGTAAATTGTTAATGATAGCTTACAGTATTTTATCAATATCATACAGACTAACAATATATTTTTGCAATTACTGAGAATCTCTTACCAGCAGTGGCAATACCTTTAGCACTCTGTGTTATACTGGATGTTTTGACTATTGATGATATTCCTGAAAAAGGTGAACAAAAGGAAACCCACATGTTTAGACCAGTATACTTTGGCCAAAGAAAAAAGTAATAATATTAACAGTGATAATAACAACTCACTAGTTTGTTTGCGTGAGCTAAATTATGTCGCAATGAAAATTATTTGAATGATGAATTCCAACTCTAAATGTACCCAGAAAATATCCTACAAGCAAATGTAGAAATTATTTATTATTTGCATTTTAATAACTCTCCAGCAGTCTTAGCAGAAGTATATTTGTAACTCTGATTTCCACAACATTTTATAGGTGTGGTTACTGGTATAACTGGATTGTGACATTTCAGGTAAAGGAAGTACAGGTCAGCTTAAATTTACAAATTACCCATGGCAAACAACATTATTAACTGGAGAAAAACAACATAATATACAAGATAACTTTCCCCAATGAAGCTTACGAATCCGAATGTGTTTGAAGTACTTAATCGCAGAAGGGTTATGTAGGACTGATATATTTCACTTGACTGGACTTTCTTGTTAGGACATAGGAACATAGGAGAAGAACGTCACAACACGTTCACGTTTGACTTGCATTGTTACGTGGCCTTGTAAAACCTGATCCAAGAGGATGCAGACATGATGCCTTACCCTGCTGCACCACCGATCCACAGTCTGGGTCCTGGGCCACCTGCAGCAGAATTTCCTCCACATCCCGGTTCTTGCCTGGTGGGTCCATCAGGCGGGTGATCCGCTGTTGGAGAGTTCTGGGCAAAGCCATCAGCTGACTGAACTGACCCTCTGGGCTTTTGTCAACCTGGAATCAGAGGGAAACGCATTTGCTTGTGGACCTCCAAGATTGGTCGAGAAAGAGAGCATATTTCCTTTAAAAAAAAGCCCCAGTGGACACTACAGGCGAGGAGTAGGCATGGCTGAGGAATGGTTATTAAACTATTTATACATAAAGTTAGCCAGTAATAATCCAGAAATTACAGGGAGGATTTAACACCTTTAGGGATAAGGCACCATTCCAACCCTCCCTACAGCTATAGCACACAAGAAACAATACCAACACCAGCTGAAAGAAGTCTGACTCAATTATTGAAACTGTCCTGATATTTCAGGTGAGCATGTTTAAATTAATTCCTAATTGCACCAACGAAGAAATATTAAATCAAATCAACCGATGGGGGAAGAAAAAAAAACAGCCTAAGGGGAGACGATGATAATGATTAAATCTGTAAAATAAATACTTTTAACCAGAATAAACAAACTCGTGCCAAGCTGGATTACAACTTTTCGTCACTCAGAGGGTGGGGTGGGGCGGGGGCCTGGAGACAGGGGAAGCGAGCAGATGCCAGAGCAACAAAGACACACTAAATCTTTCTCAGCACCACAAGAGGACTGTCTGGGCCTTTATCCCCGGGGGCTGTACAGCTGCCACCGTTTGTCATACCTCATAAAAGCACAGCTGACCAGCCAGCCCAGCCTGAGGTTTACGACTTCAGGTGAGCAGGACCCGTCTATACTTGTAACTGCAAACCCTGTTTCCCCAACACCTCAAGCACAATTGTAAACCAGGCATAACCCTGTCAACTTGTACCAGTGGGCAGTTTTAACACCTAAAGCTCTTCCTGTCACAACATCCCCAGAAACTTGCTCACAAAGGGATCCACGAAATAGCACATTGTCCTACCTCCAGCCTTCCCTGCTGTGGCTTATACACCACCTGTGGGCACTCCTGGAGAATACTGCTGTAGAGGATCCGAAAGTTCTGCATGTTGTCCTTTACAATGTTCAGAACTTTGGATTTGTCTTCACCGATAACCATCCTGAAATCGCCTGGAATACAAACAGGAAACATGCGAAAACTTGATGACTGCCTACAAAAACATAGTCCGTGACAAACTAATTCAGCTTTCCCTGACACAACTGTGATTATTAAATGTAAACAGTGTTGGACTTTTTTTATGAGAACATTTTAAGATAATAAATAATAATGATAATGATAAATAGAGAAAATAACTGTTCTGTGGTCACGGTGATATTATACAGGCTTAATAAAACCATCTGAGCACTAACCAGAGTAGGAGAGCCCAGCAATCTGGACAAAGAGGTCCTCCTCAGAGAAGCTCTCTGGCAGCATGAGGAAGGAGGCGGTGACTGCACTCTTCAGGTTTCCCACCAGGGCAGCCTCAAGCTTGCTGTTCTCATTCTGGAGGAGGATCCTGACCTACACATGGGCGCACACACGCACACACACACACACACACACACAAAGCGTGCCAGTCTTCTGTCACACAGGTGAGACAGACATCTCAAACATCCACTGTAACCTCGTGAATGAATTGTTTCGATACGCAACGCAGTGAGGTACTGCGTTTAGGTAACAAGGCTAGCGACACCTGGACCTCATCATGTTTTGATTAAATTAAAATGTCTTTAAAAAAAGAAAGCAGAATTCAAATGCGACATGAGACATTACAATTTACATTTCAGTTGCTTAGCAGACACTTTCAGCCAAAGCGACCTACACAGCTTACACCGGTTCCACATTTATAGCTGGATATTTACGGAAGCAATTCAAGTTATGTACCTTGCTCAAGGGTACAAACGGCTGGGGGGCTTGAACGGACAACCTTTCGGTAACAAGCCTGTCACATTAATATTACCTACATATCAAACAGAAGATGGACCCTAAAAAGATAGTTCAGAGTTGTTGTTGCTTTACATGAATGTTCCCCAAATGGACTGCTGCTGTTCAACCTAAAAACGCATTTGGAATACATACACTGCCATCATTAGGGCCATGCCTGTAATTGCATCTACAGATCTGTGTTGCCAAATGGGTAGTCATTCGCTTATGTTTATAAATGGACCATGACAGTCTCTGTGTCATGAAGGATGTATGCCCCCCAGATAGAACACCAAAAACTATTGGTTTGGTTGTTTTTTATATAGCCAGAACAATCTGAACGTTAACTTATTGTACAAATTATTTCCTCAAGTTGTACTTGGTAAACACACTCACCGGCTTATGTAATCTCCCAGCCACATACATGGTCTTCCAGTGAAGCAGGTCATCAATCAAGGTATCCGTACTGATCACCCCATACTTGATAATCTGTGCCGTAAAAGAATAACCATGAATCTTGGAATGTAGGAATTCAGTAACTCTTGATGGATACCACGAGTTCACTTACTACTGAATCTCACCCTTCCATCGGCCGGCACCAAGGTGTTATAATAAACCCCAGCTCCGTGATCATTCTGAATAGTGCTAATCTTCTTGGGTCCCAGGTACTTCAAAAAAGAGTAATGTCTCCGGTTTTGCATAAGGTTCATTGTGTGCCACGTGACCGGGTCATCCACAGTGAACACAAAGTCCAGCATGTTTTTCTAAAGGAGGGAAATTAATTAATGTTGAAAATAATCCTACGCGTGGTTAAATTGTTACACAGACGCCGAATAAGTCCGCTTAGTTTTAGAACAATTTATCAGCTGAAGTATATTTTACAATTGGCCATATACCATGTTACAACACATGATTATTATGATAACAGAGAACCGGGTGAAGCTCAACAAACTCGCGATCGACTACACGTTAGGTTGTTAGTAACACATACGTTAACGAGCTTGCTAGTTCGCGCAGTTAAAGCATGCATTATTTTCTTACCCCCATTTGACCTTGGGTGGTTCCAGATTGTTTAAATACGCCGGATCCATAAGCAAAAGCAAGGCTTATGTCCTGCGGGAACTGTGTTAGAATCCTTCTGTAAAAAACGCCTGTGCTCTGCAGTGCTGGAAGTGTCATGGCAATACGGTAACTGGCAATTAGTTAACGGGCAGTGCGCCAATTACATTAACCACGCATACAGAACTACTTCCTATATTTTCCATATAATAATGTCAAAATGCAAAAGCAATTCTGCTGGGTAACACGTCCAATACCCGACTACTACAATTCAATATAACAACACCGTGTCAGAGTTTAACTTGCAACATTATTCTACTTTGAACAATAGTCAAGAAAGACACGCGCATTGCTCTGGAAAAACCCATACAATTAGCAAAGACAGTAAGGACAAGCAAACGAGTAGTTTTCCTTGCCCAGATTTCTATCAAAATAGAGCTGCCCGACAAACACACTCAATGTGTATATATCGCCATCTAGCGACAAGGAGGTTAACCCGTGCGTTGAGTGAACGACTGATTTGGTACACGGTGGGGCACCATTTCTTACTTACAGTTCTCGAATCTCAGTCCAGTAGTACAGTACCCCCTGACAATCTCTGCCTTTTCTGCTCGCCAGTTATGATTAAGGTCTTGCGTACATTATCCATTAGTCAACTAGATTAGGAGTTATCACGGGCCCCAAAAGAAAACCATAAACTATAATAAACTATAACTATCGTTGAGCTTCCGTAAATATTCTGCTGATATACATACATATATATATATAAAAATCTATTTATCGTTCAAACGGGCTGCCAAATTTAATTTCTTGAATATTTATTGACAACCTTTTATTGAATATTTAGAAGAACCCGTTATGTGAATCTTTCTTGATTTGATTAAGATGAAAATAAACAGCTGAAATGAAATCTAAATCTGAAATACATTGTTTTTAAAACAGTTTACCATATATGTTTTTTAAATATTTTTATCGCTTTGTATTTGTGAGTTTCAACCCTACCTTTCACCCGCAAAAGGGAGCAGGTGTTCCAACGGTTCCGGCACATGACTTGTGACCAGGAGGTTCATAAGTGGGCCCCATCCATTGTATGTTAAAGTAAGATCCTTAATCTGCTTAAGTGAATATGTACTCTATAAAATAGTAACGTCTGAGCAATGTATGAAGCTCAGGACAAGGGCGTCCGCGTGGGAAATAAATCAACTGGGCCATCGGTCCTGGTAACTTAATTGTACTGACATGCACTTAAAATTGTCCTGGACATTAATGTCTCTGTATGCATTTAATTATGGTCATGACTGATAAAAAACAGACATGGATAGCTCCTGAATACAGTCTCAGCCTTTATTATATCAAGTCTTAAAATTAACTTGTTTTAGTCTTTTTCACATCTGAGCAGTAAAACAGCACCAATGCTAACCTTCCCCATCGAGCATTTTCGCATGTTCATTTATCTCTTGGCTGCTTGGATCCCGACATAGTGGCCCATTGATTTTGATGAGAGTCTACACACAAGGCCTCCCACTACACCAGGCCTTCGGTGATTTGGGCACATGACTGAAAAATTACCACCAAAGGACCCAGACTTGCTGGTTGGACAGGTGGCGGCCTTCAAACCCCAGGGATTTATTTTGTATCTTTTGGAGTTTTATATTATTTCTCCTCTATGCTGAAAGGTCTATGATGCCTACACATTAGCATATTTCTCAACTGGAAAGACAGAACAAAATTATCAATAAGCCACTGGCTCGATCTGTTAACAGACCATGCAAACCTAGAAAAGCTCACATCAACCCAAAAGGACTATCTGACCCCATTCCATATCACTTGGTCTCCCTTCCTGCAGTTCATCCAGAGCTGATGCTTCTTATACCCACTCAGATCTTCCCGACCCCAATATGCAAATAACCTAAAATATGCAGATTTTTGGTTTTATTCTGTTCGGTTTGTTTATTTATGTCTTAATGTCTGTGCGCTTCTGTTGATGTTTTGTAAACAAACAAATAAATAAATAAATATGATGCCTACACATAAAACACCTGCTGAACACACTTCTGTAAAGTGCTCTCTGACAACTTCATGTGAATGATATCATAGCAGATATAGACCGATTGCTTGGTTAAGGTTCTAATAAGCAGGCCAAAGGGCAACTTTTAAAATCTTAAATCTCAAACATAAAAAGATAACTGATATCTGTCTTCATGTTTTTTGCAGTTAATATTTCAAGAGTAATTACATTTTTTGTGTGATTGACCTCGTGTCAAGATATTTAAATGGTTTTGAAATTATCATGTCAAAGGGAGATAGCATGGTTGTCAATTTACATACCGGAGGCTATTGTTTGTTTAATTTCACTGAAAAAAATGATGGCCTTAGGCTAGAGGAGATGTACATGCACTACATTGATAGGAAACAAGACTTATTGTACACGTAGGATTATAATACATGAAAAATCACGCACTGGGATAAACTGACGCGCCAATAGCCATACAATATGTCTTCTTTTAAGAATGCAGCATGGAGCAACTCATTGCTTGTTGTTTTAAGGGTGATAAATACGCATTCTTGGGAACCTTGAGAAGTTCACCTGACAGGACAAATGTCAGCTCGAGTTGAAACGGCGTTTTTTTGGTCTCCCTTATTCTCCCTTTCCCAGCCTGTCTCTCATCTGCAAGCGTTTGACAGGGAGGCAGCCGCAGTGATACCAACAAAGGGCTAATATCTCTTTCAGAACTTGTGACCATGAACCTCACTGCATGCTGCAGCTTTCTGCAGCTTTGATTGCCTCAGGGTTCTCCACAAAAGGAATTTCACGCCATGCCTGAGTGCCTTTCACACAACGCTCCTGCCCCGTGCTGGGTGGTCTCTGTTCGTCTTATATGGCTCAAATGCAGAAGAGCGTTTAATGCTTTTGGTTTAATGAAGGGAGCGACTGATTTTTATTTTTAAATGGGGTAGAATTGCAGAGAGCTGAGCTGAAGGGAGGGAGACATTGTGGTAGCCTGCTTCAGAGCCTTGAGGTGGAACTGAGTTTATGTAGACAGTCCATTATCTATTTATAAGGGAAGAAGCTGTTGGTTTTACTAAACTATTACCACTGGTTGACACACACTTTAAATTCATATATACATAAGAAAATCATGGAACACAAAATGTGTTCAGTCCTGTAATGAACCAAGAGATATTAGTTATATTTACCCTCATTTATCAAATACTTTATTATTATTATTATTATTATTATTATTATTATT
>JAOVYW010000401.1:0-17602 GCA_025775045.1 Hiodon tergisus | reverse complement strand
GAGACAGAGAGAGAGAGAGAGAGAGAGAGAGAGAGAGAGAGAGAGAGAGAGAGAGAGAGAGAGAGAGAGAGAGAGAAAGCAGATACCCAGGTTTTATACACATTCATTCCTGTTACTCAACTGCTCTGGAACCCCAGTATCTGACTACAGCTGGCAGGAAGCTGTTTCCAGCTATCACCCTCCCCCTTTACCAGGAGATTAACACCACTGTGGTAAACATTGCTTAAATCAGGGACTTAAATCTTGCGTCATGAGTTGAGTAAACATTGCGACGGACAAATGGTGGGTGGGACCATGTCTTCTTTTTAAGTATTCACACACAACTGTCAAACTCAGTGAAGATTATGGTTCACAGTCTAGCAGTATTGCCTGCAAATGCTGAAGAAACTGGTTTTAGACCTGAATTAAAGAAGCTCAATGTCACCCCATCAAAGTAAAAAAAACTCACTTATTTTGTTCTGTAAACGAAAAACGTATACATTCACGCTTTTCCATTTAGTTGGGCATACATGACACTCACCAGTGTTTTAAGTGTTTTCTGTGGGGGATTTTGTACCATTGATCTAGATCTTTAGTTGTTTTGAATGTGCTACATTTCATTGAGTTAAAACCACAGATGTCTAATAAAAAATGTTGTGTTTAGTTCTATGTCAAACCTAACAGGTTCTATGTCAATTTGGATGAACACTTTGTATGAGTGACGTACAGGAATGTCCAAGTTTTAGGTTCTTGGCAGAGAGAGCAAGGTTTTTCTTGGCATGCGCAGGAATTTATGACACCTGTCTTGGCAAGGTTTGCAGTACAGTCAGCTGCAACAGAATCCAAACGAGAATAGACTCCTTTATTCCGGCTATTTTTTTTCAAAACATACCACTATGTTTTGAGCATTTTCATTTAGTCATTACTAATTCTATAAACTGTCATTCAGACATAGTCTGAAAATTTTTAACTTCCTCAATTTAGATTTTCCCCAATCTAAACTACGGGGGGCTCATGTTTTATGAAAGGATTTTCTGCGTTATTTATATCAATGACGGAACATAGTGGTTGTCCAAAAAAAAAAAAAAAAACCCCGTCTAAGCATTTTATTAGTTATTTTGGTTGTTGAGACACCCAGGAGTGTATACATCTAGAGCTGAGAAGAGGAGGAAACACAAGGAAGACAAAAGGTAACAGACAGTTATGTTCTTGCCTTGACTGCTACTGGCAGAATACCAAGCAGGAAACATGACTAACTGACTAGCTTGCCACCTATTGGCAGCACTGCTGGATTCCATTCAATGAGAATGGAATCAGAATCTACATCAGAAAGTGGCAATTTAAGTTAGACTGGGGCGCTAGGATACCTTTGTGCACTCATGGAGATTCTCCCCTTAATGGAACCCCTTTATTGACAACTTGAGATGTTTTGTACTATACTTGTTTTTATGGTCCTTAATTTTATTAATTATTTAAATTTAATTTTATGGTTCCTTAATTATTTAAATATTTTCATTGTTGTTATTTATTGTTCATTCTTTTGTCAATGCACACTGCACAACTGACAAATTAAAGCTAAAACATCTCAAGACAGACCTTGCTTTTACTTTGTATTGTTAATAAAAATTAAAAAAACTTCTCTGCTAATGTTTTCCTCTTTCCATATGTTCATGGTGTACTGTAAGCATGCTCTTAGATACTGATGTCGTTACATAAGACTTAAGCCTTTATGGGTTTTCATGCCAACCTGAGGAGTCAGATGAATCCAGTCCATGTGTTTGAGGAATTAAATTCAGAAGATGTCCGCTTCACGTACTCAACGGGGGGGCCCATCTTCTTCAACTTGCTTAGGGCCAGAAGGACCTCAGGGCTGATCCTCCACAAGAGCATCATTTTTCTTGTAAGTCCACACTCAGTTATTAACATTTTGTCTCCTGAAGATGCCTGTTTTTAATTTCTATAGTTTTTTTGTGATTTCAAGCTGTTGCATTTATATTTGTCTCTGGGGACAGTGTTCCACGGTGTGAGCTGCCATATAAATGCTATAAGCATTGGGTGCTGTAATGGGAAATGGCTCGCACAGCTGTTTGAGACTTCCTTTATGGCCATCTCCAAACTTGTGAAAGGTTTTTCAGCACTATTTGGACAGCTGGCGGTTTTAAAACATGGTAATGTATACTACTAACAAATTTATTATGTGTGTGACCTTCTTTGACCCCCCCCCCGGGGAAAAGGAGAATACGTATGATTCCCATGTATAGCACCAGAAATGGTTTTTGGACATCCAAAAAGCAGAAGATTCAAAAAATAAATTTGGTAGGATTTTCTTTATGAGAACGTTGAATGGTTTTAATCAGGACCAAGAAATATATTCCAAAGGGACATGTGGTTGATAACATAATATCAGAGCTGACAGTTAAGCTGAGCCAATTGCAAAGAGCAGTGTTTGTTATTTGTTATTGTTAACAAATAGTTGTTATTGTTGTTATTTGAAACGCTCTGTTTCATTATATTCCTTCACAATACATCACAGACTTAATAGAACCCTTTCCACGTTCAAAGGATGATCACCTCGACTGAGTTCTTGCCATTTCCTGGAAAGAAAACTTTGGTTTGAGAGGAAATCTGAGTTCAACTCAAGTTCCTCTGGTTTCTTTCTCTTTCCATTTGTATAAAGGTTCACAGGTACGTAGTCACATCCTTGTTACACAACATGGTAACATTTACCCTGTCTTGTTCCTACAATGAGATGTAGAGGGTATTACCTTTTATTGTGATACTCAGTTCGGGAGAATGTAGTGGCTATGTTGAATTCATCAGTGGAATAAACATCCTGCACCTCATACTTGATTTTTATGAACATGCAATGATTTTAATTTGATCTATCTGCCCTAGCTTACTGGAAAGACATTTTACTTGACTGAATTGTGCTTTCACATATGCTTTTGTGTACGTGCTAAAGTTGAAATTATTTTTTATCATTACTCTTGTTTAATGTTATGTCTCTGTTCTGTTTATGGATTTCTCCTCTTGGTTTTTTTATGTTCCTCTTTGGGGAAATGTGGCTCAATTGCCCCAATAGTGTAATCATACTGACTCATTTGTTGGAATCTTACTCACAAATGCTAAAAGTGCAATAATGGACCACATAAACTACATTTACAGGCCATATTTCTTAAGCAAAGTGCCGCTCTCTGCATTAAAATTACTTGGCAGCTGGAGCACTTACCTTGAAAGATGACATTTCTGAAAATCCTTTATTTTCCTCAAGGAACCAATTGCCCTACACCATAATCCGGCATGCATTCACAGAGGTCATAATGAAGTTTCTCTTTTGGGTTTAATATGATTTCAGGAATTAATTTCCTAGTATGAGGAGCAACATCCCTTTTCACACAAAGGAATCTCTTAATTTAGGGGATTTTCAAAGGATAAGTTAGAGGCTTGTGGCACTTTGACCATTACTGATACTGAAAATAAGGCTGTTAGCTCAAACCTCACGTTCGTGTCTAACACATTTGCCGTTACTTTGTGTTTTCCGAGCAGGTGAATGCTTCATTGTTTTAATTACATACATAAAAGTTAACATAGCTGACTGCTCTAGTCCGTTTGCACTGCCTCTGCGGTGGTCAGGAGGTAAAGAGCTTCACATATTGTAGTATGTTTTTTTTAAATGTGATAGGGTTTTGTAAAGAAGTAAAGTGAAAGAAACATCCTTGAAAAATAGGTTGAAGCCTTTATTCAGGTCAACAGAGACCCTGTTATTATTTTTCTGCTATTGAAGACATTTTTCTCTCCCTGAGAAACAGAATCATTATCCAGCGAGTGAACTCCTATTTCAATATCTAACTTGGCAATGTTGATATACTTCTTCAGATTTTGTGACAAGAACATTGACTGGAATGTTAAATATGTAAATGTAAATATACCTATAAATATACATACAGACTATTGTTTCCTGTCTATTTAAATATTAAAATGTTATTCTTAATAATACATTTCACTGGCCTTTTACTTCACATATTAGTAGCGGTGAGCCGGGTTGCTTAGCAACCGGTGTAGGGGATCCTAGAGGAAATAAAATAAGTTGACTACCCTGCCAGAAATATAATCAGGAGTACACTACAAAACGGCCTTTTATTAAAACACGTTAAATCTCAGACTTAGAAGCCTACTGTGAACATTCTCCAAGAAAACACGGTAAACGTCACGACTGCTTCATGTAGACACCAAAAAAAAAAATTCTATTGGACATCCTTAATCTATGCCTGAGTTTGTAGTGAGTACTGCCGAATATAATGCAGTGATGAAATCAGAGACACTTTTTGCAAACTATACTGTTCGGATCATATGTATCGGTTCACTTTGCATTGCCAAACATCACCAACTAGTACGGATCGGGCCACTACCAGAAGTGAAACTCTTTCAAATGAGATGTCAAAGTCTTTAGCTGCAGAATTTTCGCTGGGCTATTTTTCACTGAGCACGGACGTTGCCAGTGACACAACACAGTCAACTGTATCCAGTTGTAGTGAGATATTATGATGGGTCTCTTGGAAAAATCCTCACGCAACCACTTTTGCTGCCAGCAATGCATGAAGTACCAGAGAGAAAATATTTAAATTATTCAACAGAAATATGGATAAATTTAACATCCCATGGCAACATGAGCTTCTGTTGTGAGAAGGCCTCTGTTATGGTTGGAGTTCACAAAGGGGTGGCAGTGTTTGTGCGCAAGAAAAATGAAAATGTAGAGCCTGTGTACAGGGATGTCCTTGCCACTTGATACATCTTACCGCCCGGCATGCAGTTGAAAAACTACTACTATCAGTCAAAGATCTGTTGACTTGCACTATTATTTCCACAAATCAGACATGAATTACAACTTTCAAAGATTTAACAAAGAACGTAGGGGGAAAATTACTTTATAGCTCTCTCAATCTCAATTGCCTTCCGGTTACACAATAACTTCACGAGGCCGTCACATTCTCCAAAAGTGCAACGGCTGAAACATTTCCAGTATGAAAAATTTAGGACATGTCAATTGGTCTGTCAGTGAATGCAATCAAGTCTGACAGGCAGCACAATGTTAGCTGTTCTGTGTCAAGCTCTCTGAGACTAAAAGAGAGAGAACTCCGTTGAGGCCAGTGTGTCTCAACATGCCATCTTCAGGGGACCATGATTTTGACAACTGATTGTTGTGTCAAAACAAGTGTAAAAAGACTGCGGTATTTGTGTTGAGTAAAGATCCCCTCCAGTAAAGAGAGTGAGTGTGGTTTAGTTGATTAAAAACATTTTTTTAACGTAAAATAAAAGTAAAAGATTAACTAAAAATAAAAAGAAAAAAGAAAAACTTACAAATTTAGAAGAAGCCCAGGCAATAACAGGCTTTCCAGTTTGCCACAGTCCTCAACTCTAGGGTGAAAATTAGAATTTAACCATAGCCAGTCACTTTTCCAGAGTTCTTTAAGGGTCACCAGACGCAAACAGATCCCCCAAATTTGATCACTCTTTGCATACCATGCCAGTACAGGAATGGAAGTACTGAAGGTACCTTAAATTGTCCAGAATGTAACCTTCTGTACTCACCACTGCACCCATTCATAGCTGACTGTATTGTATGCATCCTAGGAGAGGGATTTACTCAGGCACACTTCATGGGTCAGTTTTGGAGACGAAACGCAATTTTGTGGAAAATAAATTGGCTGAGAAAATATGCTGAGAAGGAAGAATAAAAGCCTTATTATTGGGGAAATGCAGACGCAACGCTTTGCATTCCTGGTATTATTCTGAAAACTTTATTGCAGATGCTGCAATTGCGGAGACTGGCCCAGGCAAACTGCATTTCCCACCCTACAGCGAAAAAGGAAAAAAAACTGCTTGTTTTTATTGTTCTGTCTTCCATTATTGTCCTGAATTCAGATGTACTCTGAGTGGAAATTTGGAAGTTATTGAGGTCATCGTGCGGGTCATAAGAAGAAAATGAAAATATTGTGCGATGTTATTATGCATAAGGTAATCATCATTTTAGACACCAGACTTCAAAATCTGAAACACAAAAATGCAGCATAAGATAATATAAGATTAGTAAAACTTGTTTGTAATTTATAAAAGAAACTGTACCTATAGCACAGTAGCCCTTAAAACGGAGGTACCTGTATTAAAAAGAACATCTCATGTGGATTCATGGGGTGATAAATAACATACAAGTTATAACTGAATCTTGGTTCTTGAAACAAGTACCGGGACTCCTCCAAGGGAAATTCAAGTAGATGCGGGAATTGGGAAAAAGCTTTAACCAAAAATAAACAGTATCATTGTTTTCGTATTTCCAATTAAAAACGGGAGATGAAAGTGCATGTGGTTGTATTCTTCAGCATTTTCTGGCTCAAAATATACATAATTTGTATATAATAATATGCAGGTCATTGGCCAAAACTGACCTTAGTAATTTAAAAACTGAATTGAGTTACTTGGTCATTTTATAATGTCTTTAAAAATAGGCAATCAGCTGCTATTTGTGTGGTCATGCATAACCTTTTTTTCAGGACATTAAACAACTGATGAATTCATGTCAATGTCATAAAATTTTATTTATGCTGAAGATGAATTTATAATCCATTAATGAAACATGGTTGATTTAATGATCAATGGAAAATGGCTTGGATGTTGTGTTGTTTGCAGCCCTCTGAAGACTGTACAATTGCTCAGCCTGACATTAGCACATGCAAGGTTATTTCAACAACTCTGAAAATCCATTGTATTCTTTTAATTGCCTATAGCCACAAAACAATCATGAATCGGGCATCTGGTTACTGTTCGACTGAACATTAGAATGAGCTAAACGTGTGACATAAGCAACTTCGAGCGTGGCACGATTGCTGAGTTCCAGTACCTCAGAAACAGCCACCCTCTTGGGTTTTTCTCACACGGGCACTGTCTAAGGTTTCGGGAGACTGATAAAATAAACCCTCCGGTCAGCAGCAGTCTGGTGGGTGAAACAGCTGGTTGATGTGAGAGGTCAAAGGAGAATGGCAAGAATCGTGCAGGCTAACAGGCAGGCCACAAGCAGGCAAAATAACGGCACAATACGACAGAACACACATCTGGATGGCCCTTGTCACTGATGGGCAACTGCAGCAGACGACCACACCAACTACCACTCCTAAAAACATGAATCATCAACAGTCGACAGCTGAGGAGTGGAAAAAAGGGACCAGGCCTGAAGAAGGCCGGTTCCTGCTGCCTCATGCCAATAACAGAGTCCGGATTTGGTGTAAGCAGAATGAGTCCATGGATCCGTCCTGCCTGGTTCGGCGGGACCGGCTGGGGTGGTGGTGAAATGGTTAGGGGAATGTTTTCTTGGCACATGTCAGATCCCTTTATAGTGGATCGACATTTTCACTGAAGTTACTGTGCTTTTTGATCCCGTGAATGTAGAAGCCAATGGGCGACGTTCGTGGGATTTGATGAGGAGCATCCAACCTGGTTTGCCCTGATTCCTGTTCGTGGATGAAAGGATTTCAGAGTGCTGAGATGCGGAATGTATATATATATATATATATATATATATATATATATACACATACACACATAATACTTTTCCATCCATGTCCACAAGTTTTTTGTTTTTGAAATGTGTTGTATTTATGAAATGTGTTTACATGCATATTAATTGAAACGTGTATCTATTGCATCATTGCATCTTCTTAAATTAAAAATGTGGTTTTGACAGAACACCCCAACCACACACACACACACACACACACACACACACACATATATTGGCAAATTTCATTCATCTCAAGACTACATCCCCAAATATTCTTGGGGTTTCCAGCATTATATTATTTAGAAGTATATAATACTTCTTTCACTAACAATTTTTTAAAATCGACCTGTCTCAAAATAAAATCAGTTTTCTACAGTACGACTCAATTACAAATATCAATCAGAAACACTGCATTTTTGGTAATATTTTTATTAATATACTATGCAAGGTTCAACTCAGTTAATAAATACAAATTCTATACAGAAAGTAGAATATCTTCAAAATAGCTATTACATTTATATTTTTATTTTGCATTACATGAAATGTTTTGAATATCTTTCTTTGTTTTGCATAGAGTGTTTGAGAATGTCTATTCTTATTAGTTCAAACAATGATCACGCAAATAGTTTCAGGATTGATCGTTATGGCCAAAGTAAAAAAGAAAACTCGTTAATCATCATTTCTGGAATCGCAGAATAGCTTGCGTAAAGATATTAAAGTTAAATTGCACAAAAGCTCAATAACCTGGCTAATTTAAATTAAGGTTCTAATAAAACGAATACGATTTTTAAAAGCACTTATCAAGTTACCAAACTCAAATACACAGTGGCCTACATTTGTATTTCAGGGAATTCTAAACATATTTGTGCTCATAATAATGAACATATAATGTTGATATTAACATAATAATTAAGAACAAAAAAAATAACACTTATTCTAGAGTTACCCATGTCTATAGCATGGTTGCTCAGCAGCAAAAACATACACTAGCATTCCCACCCTGAGCTCTTTTTAATGGCTATTTTCAACCTTCTACAGAATTGTTAACTTGATATGCTTAAACATATATAGTCTGTACATATTTAGGATATATGTGGTTGTGTGAGTATCAAGTAACAATTCAATGTTTTGACCTCTGACCTTTGGGGTAGGACAAATGGCACATTCATGAATATCATGGATGCTCCACTCCTATGCTTTTCCCGGACAATTTATCATGGAACAGTCATGCCATAACAACATATTTAAAATGTCCACAAATATCACAAATTCGATTTATTTCTTTTTAATTTCTATTTGATACAAAATATATAACATAAATATATATATATATATGTACCGGGTTAGATGTCTACTGAAAATAATGAGTGCCGTGTTAAGTATGAAGCAGGATAGATTTTTTCTGATCACATCTACTGTTGTTAATTTATTTACAGTTCTATTGCAGTCTCTTTTACAGTAACTTACAGTACAAAAAAAGCCAACAATTACTATGTGACTTTTCTACGTCTAGTGTTTTAATAATGTCTGGTTTGTTGCTGTAAATTTTCAACCAGATTAATTAAAGTATATGGTTTCTTGCTTTCATTTTAAGCACTCTCTTCTTTCAAAATTGACTTGCCAACAAGAACAAAGTGTGTGTGTGCATGAGTGTGTGTGTGTGTGTGTGTGTGTGTGTGTGTGTGTGTGTGTGTGTTGGAAGGGGCTGATATGCTGTGGACACTTTAAACAGTCATTTCTGGTTAGAAAGCTCGGCGAACGCCGGCAGAAACTTAATTATCCACCTCATGCTGATGAAACTGTTTTCAGGAAGTAGATGGTGGGATTTGCTAAGGCAAAGCCATCAGGGGATTTTATATAACAGAAGTTAATTTGGTTTGGCAGGCTTCTATGAAGCACTTTACAGTAATTAGGCCTTTTTAATATTATGTGAAAATTCCAATGACTTTCTGATTTCCCAGTAACCTTGTGAAAGACAATACGATGATGATGCATAAATAAATAAATAAAAAAGTAGACACTAATCATTCATTGAAAACAATGAACCCTTGTCAGCCATGTTACTTTCCTGTTATGTTATTTAGAGGTATTTTGTTTCGGAAGAGGGTATATATGTTTGGAACAGATCATTAACTTATGCATCCATTAGCTATCATTTTTTCAGCAGGGATTAACTACATCCTTCTATTTACATCAGACAATTGGGGGTGGCTGGTGACATGGCTATTGGCTGATATGTTATAATGAGATGCAGAAAATGCATTTTGACCATTTCTGTGGGTAAGATCGGATGTACCTAACACATAATTGCCAATTAGATAACATTTGTGTGAAATAAAATAAAGCCCTTTTTGCCCTTTAAAAAAGGCGTATTGCCTTATTTATGAGTAGAGAAAGGGGAGTAGATTTCTATTGCCCGAATAAATCTATAGATTTCATATCGTATGGTAAACTGCAAAGTTGTCGAAAAGTAATCGCAGATTTGACTCAGTTACAAAAAAATAACTAAATAATGAATCGGAGGACTGTAAATATGCGTACCAAATACACTGAAAACCTGCACAAAAAACCAGTGAGTTTTGATAAGAAAGAATATATCTTTAACTGTACATCCTACCTGCTCACAGAGCGCTATGGAGTGTCATTCAGTATGTTATATTTCTATGTTTCTTCTCTTTGTGGCCTTTCTATTTCATTATAGTTCAAGTTTTCACTTGCTTTCCATGATCCCACCTGTGACTTTTGTGTAAAGTTCAGCTATTTGTTTTCTTGTTGTTTTTTGTATATAGTATGTTTTAAAAGCACAGTGCTTCATTACAATCAACTTGCCTACCGAACTCCAGTGTACTGAATGTAAAAAAACTGGAATAATCATTTAAAACTTGAAAACTTTGGCCAATTTAAGCGGGCTAACATTTGTTTGTTTAATAAAGGAATAAGACAGAGTGTGTGGTTTTGCAATTATTTTTTCCAATTATTGCTAACCATTCATAATATGGTATAATATTAATGGTTAGACACATAAGTTGTAATTGGTTGACAGTTGTAGTGTGGCGCCCTCCTATTTATTTTATTTTTTTCAAAATAAGTGAAACCTGTGCCTGTCCCCATCGCAGACTGAGAAAAGTTAGATTTGATATCGGGATGAAAAATTGGTATTTTTACCAGAAAGGCATTCTTTTTTTTCCTTTTCTTTTTAAAATTTATTTAACATTTTTGAACCCCTCTATTTTGGTGCCTGAATTTGAAATTTTACTTGAGGACAGAGCAATGACAATGTGGAATTGGATTTTTTCCCCTTCAGAAATTTGGATTCAGTGGTAACTTTATAGAGTCAAATTGGTTTTGCATCCTGTGCTGCCTCAGTTTAAGCTCCAGAAATTTAGGCACTGGCTGTTTTCTGCCAGAGCATGGCGTTCAACAGTGTTGCCCTCTGTCTCCTCTGCTCTTTGCCTTAGCTGTAGAACCACTTGCGGTCACATGATCTGCAATCTTTTAGACCCAGCTGCCTCTTTGCCACATGCCCTATTTGTCTCGTCTTGATTTTCTGGGCCTACGTATCAACTCAGCTCGTTATTGTTATTGTTACTTTTGTTATCTTGCATCGTTCCGATTGTTATAAAAGGAATCTGCTGGTGGGACATATTTACATTAGAGGAGGTGGTAGGAGGTTTTTGCTGGGGATGTTGTGAGAGATCTGTGAATTCCATTGTGCCATTACTTTGTCTCTGCTTTTCTTTAATTAAATTAAATTAAATCTTATAGAAATGTAAGCCTCCAGCTTGTTTTTTTTAAGACTAGTGCTCAAAAATTAATAAAAGACACTCAGAAACCCGTTCAAAAAATTAATTCACACCCACAAACAAACTATCAAGAAATGAAAAGATCTTTAAAAAATAAAATATTTAGCAAAATAAAATAAAACTGTAGATATTTTTTTGTTCACTCTTATTTACAAATGATGAGAATATTAAAGGGTTAACAACACTTATTTAACAGGCATTCTACAAAACGCATGCTAATCTGCTGAATGATTCAGGAAGTTTATTAAAATTTCGATATGACCTGTTGTCCAGTGTTTATCATTGAGTCGATAGTAAACGATAGAGCGTGTATATACTTTCTCTCCATGACACAGGATGAAGTATACAGTCATAGCGTAACATACAGATTGCTTGGTGAATGACCTGAGAGCTGAAATAAAGAGTAATTACAATGAATCTCTCAGACACATAGGTACATTAAACAGATTTACAACTCCAGCAGCTGAGGTTTACATGAGGTCTTTGCATTCAGCTTATTTGCGCATAAGGAAAGATAAAACAGAAAAAATACACTCTGACAAAAGTCAACGGTGGGTCATCTTGTTGCCACCATTGAAATAAGGCACGGACACAGTGTCCCCTCTTCAATAAGAGTGGGTCTAATTTGTTTTCTCACAGGAATTGACAGGGTTACCGACAATGACGAACTGCAGGTAGATCAAGCTCTGATAACATTGCCCACAAATATACATAACCTTCTTTTAACATCAAGTGGAAAAGACACCACAAAAGATCATAAAAACATTTTTGTCTGATAGAAATCCTTTTAAATTATATCTTTATGGAAATGAATAGTATTTTTAAATCGTCTAACAGCTTACCGAACGGCTCAGTCGCTAAAGGCACTCACCCAAGCGAAGAGTGAACCCTATGAGCTGGAGATCACCTGTTTGAATGCAAGCCCAGTGGAGGGGCAGAATAGGCATAGTGCTGCCCAATCTGGAGTGGATTTAATCGGCTGGGCTTTTCTTGGTTTGCCGCTAACCGCTCCTGCTAACTTCCTGGACACCTGCAGGCTTGCGGTACCGTCGAGAGGCAGTTGGCTATCCTCCAATCTGCACTGAATCTATCAGGGCAGGCTGTTAAGCCCACAGAGTGGTCAGGGACGGGTTTGTACTTTCACCCTCCCTGCGTGTGGTGGTGGGAGACGTAATTATGAGCAGACGTGCATCAGCACAATTGCCGATTCCAAATAGGGTGGGAGAAAATTAAAAAAAATAATTGTCAATTAAAAAAATAAAATTTTGTACAACTATCCATTTTTACTTGGCCTAGTTAATTAAATTCCTACTGGGAATGTTTGATGTCCCTGCTTGGATCTGTACTTGGATTTAAATTCCCTAATCAAAAATAATACATTCACGTCCAATGTATTTTTCCTGCATGAAAGTGTGTTGATTGTTTACAAAACATCAAGGGTATTTTTAAGTTTTTGGATGGAAACTACTATTTATTTGTTGTAGCAGTGTCAATTCAGAAACCTCCACCATGTTCTTTAAGAAACAAAAAAGTGATTACTTCATTATTATCTAAAGACATATTGATTAAAAAAATTAATGAATTTTAAACACTGCTGTTCTAATTCTCATTCCCACTTCCTCCAAATTAAATATGGATATTTTGTAGAATAAAAACTGTAACATGTGGCAGGTCTTTATGTCCTTTATCGTTTGAAATGATTGAGGACATTGCACCATACAGATCCATGGGCCTGAACGCTGTATTTTCTGTAAAGCTAACAGTGAAACAGAATGAGGGATCACTAATAACGGGAATATTAGCATTTCAAAGTTGTTTCCCTCGTGTTACTCTGATAGTGAGGGCAGAGACGGAAAGCTGTGATGCACAGTGTCTCTGTTACTACCTCTTGTCTACCTCCTCTCCTGCAGTGTCCAGGAGAAGTTTCCAAGAGTTTTTTTGGACTAAGGGGGCAATGTGATTGCCTTACGTCTCATTGTGTCCTATAAGCAAACATTGGTGCTGATCTGGCAGGTGGAGCCCGTCCCAGCTTGTGATAGATAGAGCTTCCCGTTGGGACACACACACACCTCAAACGCAGTTTGTCCGGTGCCTGTGGGAGAGGCCTTGCCCTGTGGCAGTCTTAGGAGCTGGATTTTATTGGCATCCAGGGTTATCTGCAGAGAAAGAAATTATGAGACTTTTTTGTAAATAGAAAATAAAAAATTAATTGTAAATAAATTAATGGGTAGAATATAAGCAACGGAATCCAACAATCCAACACACACTCCATTGTGTGATAGACGACCACGTGCTGAGATGAAGACTCCAGCACTATTGAAAGGCAAGATCTTCTATGATCGTTAGGATCATCCCATGATTATAATACAGTGCCTTATGACATATTTGGCAAAATAATGACATATGTACTTTTGCAAATGTGACAGATATAGTGGTTTGCAATGTTATAAGGTAAAGGTTGATCGTGGATTTTATCTTTTTATTTGATAATTCTATTTACAATAGTTCTCAGTTTTGAAATTGGTAAAGCCAGTGTCAATTGGCTATAAAAAGCTGTTGGTTTCTTTAGTTGGTGCCAGTACTAGAGGGGAAGGTGTTGGTGATGGTTTGGAGCTTTGTTACGACAAACCAAAAAATGGAAAATTAGAAGCCATTTTTATTAGTCTTGGGCAGAAAAAGCTTTCAAAAGCTTTGGGGCTTCAATCCAACTGTGTCAGGAAAAGATAGGATTTATTGGAGGATTGAAAACGGTGTTTAGACTGAGCACAGTTTATAGAAAATCAATGGTCTTTTATAGAAATACTTTTTCAGATTGTGGTCAACAAGGCATTGCCAAAGTGTATATTGTGGATCATGTAGCCTGACGCACATAGAGTTTATGCGTTTTCATTCACGATTTACGTTCCTGTGGCAAAGTGAATTTGATCAGAGTAGGGAGTGTATTGTGCAGTGCAGAAACGTGCTTAAATGAAGAATTATTTTTTATAATGCCGTCTCTGGTTGCTAGCTTTATGCGATCCTGCAACACAACCAACAGAATATTAAAATATATTTAAAAGTGCTACTATATATTTAAAATATAGATTACCAAAAAAGTATTAAAAAGTATCAGTATTATGTCTATAGCAAGTTGAAATTACTCGGTTACTCAATGCAAATAAATTTCTCTCGAATTTTGGAAAACTAACTTTTGATTTTGTGTTTAAAAACATTTCAATGTTTCTTTAAATGTTTCAGAGCAGTACAGGGATTCCCATGCAGTTACTATGGTGATGTATCCATTATATTTAGAATCTGTTAGCGAACACTAGCAGCTAGGATAGGATACAGGATAGCCTTGAAATTTCTGTATTTTACACATTCATGAACTGTTCAACTAGCCCCAGTTTCTTCCAGAATGGTAGCCTACTCTGTTCTTCAAAAGGACGCCTTTTTTAGCCATAGACAAGCACGGAAATCAACAGTGACTGGGAGCAATACCTCTCCGCCCTTAGATTCCAGGCGTATCTCACTCCTACACGTGGCCTGAATATCCCCTGCCTCTGCCAACATCTGTACACCTTTTGGCGCATCCATCAGCAGAGATCTTGTGGGAGACTCCAGCCTGAAATAATCGAGAAGGAGAATAAACCATCTTTTGGCAATGTGAGTTTCAAATATGCTTACCCAACCAGACTCCATTCTGCAGTATTTAATTTGAAGTAAATCTAAAAGGGTTAAAAAGACAAAAATCTAAAAAGACTTACTATTAAAGCTAATATACCATAATAAATAACAATTATCTAACCACTCTAAGCTATCGTGTTGTTATGCACAGCAGGTATGACAGGAGTGTTAAACAGCTATTTTATCAAAATATGCATAATTTGCATCCTACAGCTCAAATGGGAGCTATTAAACAATTTCAAATCTTGTCAACCTACAAGCACAGTCTCCTTTAAAAAAATAAATAAAAAAATATCTCAACATTGTAAAGAATGGTTACTCGCTAAGAATAGTGTAACTATGCAGAATAACGCTGTAATTATGCGTACGTATACATGTGTTAATGTGGCGCTAAACACAGTATAATACACAGTATTTAGACAATTCATGTAACGTGTTACCTGTGTAAATTCTTTACGAGTCTAAACAAGCTGTTATGGCTAAATAATACGGCTAAGCCTTGGTTGACTGAATTCCACGATGCACATCAAGTCCCCAGTATCCCAGCCTGGAAACCACGATGAGCAGGCAATGGTAACCAGCATTGACTTTGGTTATTTAAGAACAAACACGAAAAACCCATTATCCGTGGTACCAAACGAGCCCAGAGGCCAATCTGTCAGTGGCGTGGGTGAAATATGTTTCGCTTAATGAAGTCCACTGGTGAGGGACAGGTTCCTGCTTAGCTTTTACTGTTCATTGTTTACCTTGCAGAACTTGCATTGGCCACCCCACCTCACTGGCGTGCCAAAATTAGTCTATTACTGTGACTGGCATGATGCTTCACATGTTTGTGTTAGAGAAGGAGAATCCACTTTAATTGGATTTTGATGAACATCCAGGCATTGATCAGAGGAAGGGCTCCTGTCCATGAGCAGACCATGAGCATGCCAAGAAAATCTGCATCAATTGCATGAGTCCGTAATTACAACATAAAGCATGTTTCTTACTTTGAGCACATACTAGAGGCAGGGTAAGACTGTTTATTATAGACAGATCAGATTATTTGTATGTGACAAGCACAATAATGCTGGCACTGAACATATTTCCTGAGTGACGGTTATCTTTCAAAAATGTTCAGCTGTTTATATGTATCACTTTGTCATATATACCGGCACCTAATAATTCCAAAGAAACCCCCTAAATTTATAAATGGAGGCTTATGGGAAACCTCTAATCTTCTAAACCTCGCTTGTATACTAAAGAAATACTAATAACTGAAGCGCTGTCTCATTTTTTACTGTGTAGGGTACATCGGAGGAAACCCTTGACATGCCTCTGAGGTAGATAGGTCGAAAGGGCAGAATCACACCGTAATATTCAATATTCATACAACTGCAAAACTATTTCCTGCTAAGCACAACATGTTCCAGTATGGGTCCAATGTAAGCTCGTATGGGGGACAATTGTACAAGGTCTTGGATACATTGACGGCGACAATAATAATAAATGGAAGGTACTGCGTGCAATGATTACCTTAATTCCTTGAAGGGCTCAGCCCTGACATGAGGGGTCTCTACAGCGTTGCTGAACACAGCTCCCTCAGCGCCTAAAAGGAATGGAAACACAACTCACTATAGTCAATTAAATTGATTTTAAAGAAGGATTAATGTATAAAAGGATTATACTCTAGGTTTTCAGCCTACGCAGCAGAGAGAAGCCACTGCAATTTTGCTTTTAGATAATCTTAATCAATTCATTAATCTCGGAAACAAATCTTACTTTTCTGTGTCCATGAAACTGGGGGGTGGGGGGACAGGTTATATCTATTTGTACATCTCAGACAAATATACACACAGCTTTATTTGCCAGTTAGAAAAACATTACTATCAACACTAATTACAGTAGCTATTTGTAAATGTGTGCCAGGGTTAGTCTTGTTAAAAAAAACAAAACATCTATCTTGCTTATTTTGCCAGACAATACCCTGCAGCTCAGTCATTCTGAGTGTGTGCTTGCACTTGTGAGTGCACGTTCGTGTTTGTCTGTGTGTGTGCACGTCCGTGTGTGTCTGTGGATGTGCACATCCGTGTGTGTCTGTGGATGTGCACGTCCGTGTGTGTCTGTGGGTGTGCACGTCCGTGTGTGTCTGTGGGTGTGCACGTCCGTGTGTGTCTGTGGGTGTGCACATCCGTGTGTGTGCACGTCTGTGTGTGTCTGCGTGTGTGCACGTCCGCGTGTGTCTGTGTGTGTGCACGTCTGTGTGTGTGCACGTCCGTGTGTGTCTGTGTGCTTCACTTGACCTGTCTGTTTGACCTACACGTGTTACATTGCTATAGTCCTACAGAGCAGCTCAGTGTCTGTTTGACAAGACCAAGCCACATATCTGGCTTAATCACGTTTTTATTTTAGGACAGTGACACGCATGTTAAGTACTGAATATTATTATTTGTAAAGTGGTAATAATTTTCAGCAGCCCTTTTCTTAGTATTGCAGTTGGGTTAGGTTCACTACACCTCTCTTACAGGCCCCAAGTAAAGGATCCAGCAGCCTTTTATTCCGTGGTTGATTAGCCATTGCCTCCAGCTGTACTTACTACTCAACTGAGGACAGTTGGCAATCA
>JAOVYW010000400.1:37688-50996 GCA_025775045.1 Hiodon tergisus | reverse complement strand
GTGTGTGTGTGTGTGTGTGTGTGTGTGTGTGTGTGTGTGTGTGTGTGTGTGTGTGTGTGTGTGTGTGTGTCTTTGTGGTTTTTGTGGTTTTTGTGGTATGTAAATGATTTTATAACTACCGGGTCAAAAATGACTCTAAGATAATCTTTGTTCCCTGGTGGTGGACAGCTTTCATGGAAATATGAACAAAGGCGAATTGCGTACTAGATTGGACACAGTCTTGTACAATTTAGCAGCTAGGTTGGACATGCAGTTTGTAGGGGAAAAAAACTACCAAATATCCTCAAACCTAAATAAATCATAGAAACTTCTCATAGATCTATAAAATGCTGTCTAAAGGCCCTCTTGCCACACTTTAGCATAACTAGGCTATTTACTTGATTCATTTTGCAATGCAAATTTCAAGTTGAAAAAATATAATTTAGGGGGTTTTCTCTGCTGTTAAACATAGTGGTGGGTAATTTTTTTAACAAGGGTTAAAGCTTTCCTGCTGAGGTCGAACAATGGTTTGTCTTGCTTTTCAATAAAATTTCTTGTTTTTAGTGTACAGTAGAATCATGGCTGTTGCAGAACGGTCCATTTTCCCTCTATGCTCTCCGTGTTGGAAAGCCTACTTCAGCGACTCAATAAAACCGCTGTGGCATAAAGTCGTTATTAGCCATTCAACACCTCAAAACTATCAGCACCAGCAGATAGCAGTGTACACCAATGTGCTGCTGCCCCCGCCAGTGCCGGCAGATGGCAGTGTACACCAATGTGCTGTTGCCCCCGCCAGCACCGACAGGATCTACGGCGAGCAGACGCGGTATTCAGTATTTACACCGATAAATTTACACAGATTGTAATTTTTCACTTCATACATTCACAATAAAAGTTTTATTTTTTCAATGAATTCAAGACAGATTTTGTTATGAGACGAACACATTTCATATTTGTTTTCTCCAAAAATGTTTCTAGGAAACAATCGGTAGAGAATGCACCAAGAACAATTTAGTGAAAAATTTTCAAATTGTTTTCTAAGTTTTGAATTTCTTTCTTTTAAAAAGGAACAGATAGATGAATCACCAGTCAAGAGGTAAAGAGTTTAGGAGGATCAATCTATGACTCACAGGACATGCACTGAAACAACGTAGGCGCTCCTGAGGCACCTGTTGTCTTCGCAAAGCATGCATGCAGGATTTTGGAGAGATGGTGCCCGTGAAGGACTGAGCAGAAGGAATGGTATTGCACCAGCATCAGTCAGAGTTAATGTTGGCCGGAAGTGAGGGAGTCTGGGGGTTGGACAGCACCTCATTAAGACCACTCCCTGTTCTGTCAGGAAGGTACCTTAGGGTCCATCGCCCCAGGTAAAGGGCAGAAACCTGGAAGGAGAGAGAAGGAGCTGATGTGGGCGCACAACATATTTTAACGAGTAGGACCTCTCTGCTCCTATCTAACCTCTTACTGATGGATACAGGGCAGACTTCTTACATTCTCCAGGGGTTTAAGCTGATAAACACTGGGCATTTTCATCACTGTTGCCATTTACTTCAGTTGACTTTATTCTTATTTCCCAGCTGACCTGAACAGTTTTTACCAGAAGCTAACTCTGTTTGTGTAACACAGCTGCGGTTGCAGATTTAGAACAGAAAGTCAAAGTGCTCTCTTGCTCTCACATCTCTGCACATTCTGAGTATTGCATTGTGGGTGTAAGAGTTTTATGTTCACCGAGTGGTATTGACACTGTGTCAACAATATTGTAATGCAGAGACAAACTGCTTGAGAGATTTGGTACCGTCCTGCAGTGTGGCCTGCTGTGTGCCCTCGCACCTGGGTTTGGCATCCTGGTGGAGGCCTGCTGTCGGTCTGAGGCAGAGCTGTCGCTGGTGGAGTTGGAGTTGTCTGACTGGGCTGACTTCACAGAGGGCGAGGGCCTCAGGACAGACTTCCCACCAATTGTCCTAGAGCGGCTCCAGTCTGGAGGAAAAAGCGCAGAGAGATAACTGACAGACTCTGCCCCAGGGTTGAGCTCATTTAGACAACTAAGGTCATGCCCTGAACATTCTCCCAAAGACCGAGGCGGACATATTTATATGCTGTGGCACGCAGCTGGCAGCTACGCCCTCAAGCTGGGAGACAATGGCCTGACAGCATCACTGAGATGGAGGGTCATGCCATCTACCTGAGTGTGGTTCCACTAATGGTAATCACACTCAGGTGCCAACAATCCCAGGTGCCAACAATCCCTCCCTTAAAATATGCCATTAAAAAGGCTTAAACCCTCCCCCAATGCTATGTTCTCCGGCTGCTCTCAGACTGAGAATGCCCTCGCGCGCTTCATATGCATTCATATATTTCAGTGTATTCATATGCTGTCTGCCACTAATGACCTCACACAAAGAGCTAGGTCTAGGAAACAGTGAGAAAGGGCCACCTGCAGGGCTCCAAGAGTGCCACCTGCAGGGCTACCTGAGTGTCACCTGCAGGGCTACCTGATTGTTCCAGGAGTTTGAAACGGCCACAGCAAAGATGCACTCTCCACTGCCTGCGTACGTTCTCTTTCAGCAGACAATGAAACACGAAGATGAAGAACCCTGAAACACAAAGTGGAAGACCCAGTCAGAATACAAACCCTCTCTTCAGCATGGTTAAACACAAAGGGCTCCCCAGTCAGAGCACAGTCTCTCTTCAGCATGGTTAAACACAAAGGGCTCCCCAGTCTGTGCGCAGTCTCTCATCAGCATGGTTAAACACAAAGAGCTCCCCAGTCAGAGCACAGTATCTCCTCAGCATGGGCATACTGTGGACCGCTCAGTGACTCTGCGCATCTTTGCCCACAAACAGCAGCCTTACAGTGCCAGAAGCATGGTGATTAAACCATCAACACAACTTTATTTGCGGCAAGGTGCTCATCAGATGCATGTTTATTACGAGTTTCTGTCTTAAGGGAACACAACTCCAACATCTAGAGTAGTGACACAGTGATTGGGTCACTGCCCTCAGCTTCGTCTCTCACCTTGCAGGCTGTTGAGGATGGAGAAGAGGTAGAGCAGGGTCAGCTTGGCAGGTCCCCAGGTGAAGAAGGCCAGAATCCAGGTGAGGCCCAGTAGGAATCCCAGGCTCACCACGCCCCGCAGGTCATGCAGCAGCCCGCTGTGGCTACCCGCTGGGTTCTTGGCTCGCACGTTGCGTATCTGGATCAGAACCGCCACGAACACCGAGGCATTGGAGAGCAGGATGAGGAAGACGTAGCCCACCACAGAGATGAAGAATACCACGTCATCCTGCAGCCAACAGCTGGGGGGGCGACATTTAAATTTGACAGTATGTCCATGTTTTCCCTTTGAAGCCACTAATAATTTAGGCTGTAGCAACGTGACCCCATAATCCCAAATTTTCCTCTGGAATCAAGGATTTGCTAGATAAAAAAACGCCAAAAATGATTAAATATGCTATCAGTGAAGGCTCCTAATGTTAATTCATCAGTATATTATGTGTAAGAAACATGTATTTTTCTGCAGTGTTCTTATCAAGCATTTTTAGTTTAATAAGTGATCATTGTTAGCATGCTGGTAAATAATTAAGAAACCGGCAAGGGCCTGGATATTTACGACTGTTATTGGACCTTAAATGCAGATTTGCAACTGTTATGTGACCCTGTAAATAGATTTGTGACCCTAAGTATAGATTTGCGACTGTTATGTTACCCTAAGTGCAGATTTACGACTGTTATGTGACCCTAAGTGCAGATTTGCGACTGATATGTGACCCTGTATACAGATTTGTGACCCTAAGTATGGATTTGCGACTGTTATGTGACCGTAAGTGCAGATTTGCGACTATTATATGACCCTAAGTACAAACAGAGCACAAGGGTGGCCACTGAGTCTCACTCACAAGGGCTCGGAGCTGGACTCGCCATACTGGCCATAGGCGTCCTTCTCCACAGCCAAAACCAGGCTGATCATCACCAGTGGAATCCCTGGACACATAACATTGCTTATGACCGCCTGACAGCCTCTGAGAATCCGATCGCTTCAGCACCCTCTTACGTTGGTCATGAGTCAGGTAAAAGGAAAAAAGTACTTAATTGCAGTAAGCATATTCAACTGTGCACCAGCAGCAGGGAGAGGACTAGGAGGTGTCCTGTTCAAACACACACGTGCCTGAGGAACTAACTTAAGACACACTGAAACATGTCCTAAAAGCCATCTTGTTAGCTGCCTCAGCCAGACCGGCCAAGCAGTGCCGTGAAAGCCTTTTCCTCTCCAGAACAGTGAAAACTGTTTTTTAAAGCACTGGACCCTTGTCTCACCCCATCCCAGAACGCAGAACTTCAGCATGTAGGAGGGCACGTAGACGTTGAAGACCTTAACTAGGACCAAGTACAGATGAACTGCCTCTAGGCCCTTCCAAGTGAAGGAGGCCAGCAGGAAGTAGTGCAACGCAGCAGCCACTGACACGCAGAGGGCGTGGCTGCTGAAGGACGACAGCCAGGAGTCCACCAGGAACAGCAGGTTGAGCCCCAGCAGGGCCACAGACAGGTTAATCAGGATCTTGGATGGATGATCCCTGCGCAGCTTCCTGTGGGAGTCATGGGAGGAGCATTGGAGGAGAGGTTAATGACTGAGGAGGCAGAAGGAAGGAGCCTGGATCTCACTGGATCAGAGCAAGGTCACGGGCAAGGTCATGGGAGTGTATGACCAGCATGAGTACTGGGATGTCCTGCAATGAGCTATGGCACAAGCAGGACAGGATCATCACCCTTCCCTTGTATTTCTTCATTGCATTCAGTTTTATTAGTCATGGCTGTAACTGTCCCACGCCTGTGTCCCTCAGTTCCCCCTGCACTCACTCACTCAAATGCTGTGTACGTCAGTAGGCTGACGCCCAGGAACACCGAGGAGAGGCCACAGCCCAGGTACGTGATGACCGTCAGGATGTGCTCGTCCTCCTCACCCACAGGGGCCCTGGACAGGTCCTGGGAACATGGTTTGACAAGTGAGACCAGAACACCTGGGGCACTGGACAGATACCTTGCAATGCTTGAAATCAAAGTCTGTGGCTGTTGGAGTGATGCTGTTGTAACCCTCTGTAAGGTTTACATCAGGTAGCCTTGTTTGGTAATGTATCTTGTTAAAGTTCATTGTGGAAATAAGTTTTCACACATGTACAGTATGTGCTACCATACACACACACACATTGTTTACCTGTATATTTAGCTAACCAAAGGAAAGGATGGCGGTAGCAGCTTGATAACTCAGCTCCATGTGATTCCTTGAATTGCTTTTTCAGCTTTGCACTGCAGTTATATCAGCTCAGTTTGGAGATCATCTAGTGCTGTTTCCCCATCAACAAAGGAATCAGTAACCACTGGACAAATTCCTCTAACAGCAGGCCAAGGGCAGCTATAATTAATGTATTTCATGTTCTCTTCCTTTCCTCTCCTCCTCTACAATACCAGTTTTAATCATTATAACTGCAGGATTAGTTAAATACTCAGCAATAACTATCTGGCAATAATGTGACAGTCTGCAGAAGCCTGGGAAGCAAATTGAACTGGTACTAAAACCGTGTCACGTTCAGTTAAAAAGCTGCGCTGGTTTCCCTGAATAAGTAGAACATCAGCAGCATTGGTGCCAGCAGGGGGCAGTGTGGCCCATTTCAGGTTAGAGGAAGCCTTTACCAGGAGCACGGCGAAGTGAGTCAGGTGATCGCACAGGCACGTAGTGTGGTTGGCACTACTGCTGTTCGTCCGGCATCCCTTGGCCTCCCAGCCACCTAGCTGACCTGAAACACAAACACTCCACTTACTCAATCACTCACTAGAGTAGTGTTCAGTGTAGTAAAATGCTGAACTCAAATTTCAGCATGGGCTGTTTTAAAGCTATATAAATGGCTATATGGGTAAAATGATATGGATATCTCCAAACTAAATTTTTATATTTTTTTCCTTACCGTTTACCTGGAAGTCCCAGTAAACACACTGCACTTTGTCTGTTTGCTGAGAAGAGGGGGAATAAATAGACCAGGTGTTCAGGGGGTGAAAATGTGTTCAGAGTTATCATCCTGTTCAGCATTTTCAGCATGTTCAGAGCTACCAGCATGTTCAGAGTTATCACCATGTTGAGAGTTATCTGCATGTTGAGAGTAAACAGTGGCCATATTGTATTGTTTATCGAGCTTCATTCCACACTCCAGAATTGGTTTGCGGTATCAGCGTGTTCAGCATTATCAGCCTGTTCAGAACTCTCATTGTGTTCAGAGCTATCAATGGGTTCAGCATTATCAATGTGTTCAGAGTTATCTGCATGTTAAGAGTATGCAGTGGCCATCTTGTATTGTTTATGGAGCACCATTCCACACACCAGAATGGGCTTGTGGTGGCGAAGCATCACTGTGACTGGCTGCTGCAGGTTGGAGATGGGAGTACTGGTGACGCTGGCCGATACAACGTAAGTGCACAACTCCTTGCTGCTGTCTGGGACCTGGAAGACACAAGAGTCTGGTTTAAATTTCCCGCAGTTCATTATTAAATTAAGGAAATCTGTGGAAATATTGTCAATGGTAATAAGTGGAAGATCCTTCCTGGTACCTTGAAGAGCTCTAGGTTACCATAGAACTGGAACTGCACTCGATGCTGGGTTCCATTACCCTGAGGTAAGTGATTTTCCAGCACCGGGGGCAGGTAGATAAAAGCCACTGGGTTCACGGATGGTGTTGAATTCATGAAAATCTACAATAGACAGATAAAGAGAAGAGACCAGAGCAGAGACTCCACCCTCAATAGTATGATTTCACATCCTGAAGCTTCGCTGGAGGCTTGGCATATCATGTCTATCCAGAACAACTGCAGACTTTTTAAAATAATCATTTATGTATTCTTCATATTCTTGTAGTTTATTAGGTCCCTACATGCATTAATCTCCAGCATTGTTGTAAATTTGCTCTTGATGCTGAAAACGTTTCCTGTTGATGACGATGTCTGGTGCTGTGAGATTATAACACATTATAATAACGAACACTTTATCTTAGGAGTACCGTACTGTGTGTTTAAGAACACGTCCTCCTATCTGAAGGATGTGAAAAACCTAATGAAGCATGCTTTAGATGTTCCAGGCTCCATTTACAGTACAAATAACAGCAGATGTTCCTTTTGCAGGCCTGAGGCACCACTGTTATTATATGCAAGCAACAGTAATTAAGCGCTTCATCACTTTATACAGCTTCAATAAACACAGTAGGTTAGCACACTGCAGGTTATTGCCGTGTGCTCACCTGCGAGGACCATCATGGCTGCTAAGGCCTATCTACCTGGGAACACACCTGCTGCAGAGCTGGCCTCTGCAATGTCACTGGACCTCAACCCTAATTGCTTTATGTTGCGTGGCAAAAATGTTGGGAAGGGAAAGACTTAATAAGTAACTTTTATTTTTAAGTAAATCATATTCAAGTATTCAACTTGTGTATGTTAATAAAAACATAATGTTCATTATTATTACTAAATACTTTCATGGGAGGATGGATCTTTGTGTCTTCAGTAAAAAAGTAATATCTAATATTTATTTCATGAACATCAACTGCAAACAAAACATTTTTGTTTTATCAAACAGTCTAGACTGTTCGTATAGATTCCTCTAGCAGACTATAGACTGCTCTTACAGATTTATCTAGCAGTCTACGGGCAGCTCCTACAGGCTCATCTAGCAGTCTACAGACTGCTCCAACAGATTTATCTAGCAGTCTACAGACAGCTCCTACAGACTCATCAAGCAGTCTACAGACTGCTCCAACAGATTGACAAACGGTCTTGTCCAGAACCACTTGGGACAGTTTTAAACAGGAATTAAAGCCCTGACATCAGCACCCTCACCTCCGGGTGAAGGCCTTCCGAGTAGTAGGTGACGCCGAAGGAGAGGCCAGAGAACTGGGCGGGCTCCATCTTGAAGAGTGAGAGAGCCAGTGACGGGGCTGTGGTGTTGTGGGTCTCTCCGGAAAAACACATCTTGTCCCCGACGCTTTCAGCCAAACTCAGGATGCTGCGGCAGGAGAATGAGAACCGCGGTAAAGGGGGGAGGAGGTGAAGGAAACTCAAAGACAAGCATGTAGAGCTGACTTAATCACAATGTCCTTCTGAAAATTATTTCATGAGCCATATAAAAATGGTTTGCCAAACTTCACAAACCTACATCCATTATTAGACCATAGAAGCAGGGTGCATTTAATTTCAACAGTTGTGCTTAGAAACCTGATTTGGCCCAGTAGGGGCATCCAGCTGGATAAATGGTGTAAAACTGTGCAGATTGGCCCTAAGATGTGTATTACACAGGTTAAAAACCAGAGAAAGCAAATGGTGAGATCAAGCAAAGCAAATGGGGAGAGCAGTAGGTTTCCCGCAGGTCTTCCCGGCACCTGCAAGCTGGCAGTGCCAACCGGAGGGTCAGGAGCATGTCTCTTCTCCTACTGGATTCAAACCTCCAGTGCAGGCTCCAGTGTGTGAATTGTTCGTCACCCTCCCCATGTGTGGTGGTAGCGTGTGCAATTGGTTATTGGGGATAAACGTTTTCATAAATCTTGTTATTTCCTGACCCCTGACCCTCAGTCCTGGGCTCTCACCTGTTGGTGACCGTCTGCAGGTTGCAAACAGACTGCAGGATGTCTGAGATGATGTGGATAATGGAGGTGCCGAGGGTGGGGGTCATTTCACTGACCCTCACCACCTCTGCCAGCTTGTCGAGCACAGTGGCCAGCTCGGAGGGATTCAGGTCGGTACGGTTCCTCGTCAGGTCCTCGATTATTACCACCACGTCTGCTGAGTTGTCTAGGAGAGTGAAGAAAAACAGAACTAAAGAGACCTACTTTGTGGATGTGATGAGTGATTCCTCCACATTCGTAGTCCAATACTCCTGGCAGCGAAAGTATCCTAAAGTATCATTACAAATAGTGGGTTACATGTAATTAAAGGGTCACATTTAATCAAGGGTTATAAGAGACAGAATGTAGATAAACCTTCGGGAATTCCTGACCAACTCTCAGGAAGCTCGGGAAGAGGAACCTACTTGCCGTCACGGTGATCTTGTCTAAGTCAGAGACGGACGTCACAACCAGTGGGCAGGACTGTAGGTTGGCTGAAGTCCACTCTGCCCTTTGCGTGTGTGCGCCCACCTCACTGTGGAAACAGACAGACAAGTGTGACATACTGGCAGGACTTTAGCTCAAGGGGTGACATTTATCCCATGGGGGTTAATAAAAACATATATACTACAGCAAAATAATGGACATGCATTGTTGATATAATTTACTTTAATCTAACACAATTTTCATTATCAGAATGTAAACTCTCTTTATATGGCACACATAGAACTGGAAAAGTTAATTAAACTGAGTCACGATTATTTAAGGGGGCCTGTATAAAGTAATTCTCATCATTTACTTAATAATTCTGGTCGCATTTACTAACAATCTGCTAGGTCATTTATTTGCCGATCAGTCGTACTTAATCATTACTGGACACTAGTAACTTGTATATTGCATGGATTTGCATCCTGTAATAAATATACCATTAACTCTTCTGTAGTCAAAACACACAGTGTACAGAGCAATGTGGGAAAAGAACCATTTCAGGAGGGGTTGCTCTTCACTGAAACGTCTCTACGGGAACAGGAAATGTTTGCCAATGACAAGAAACAAAATTTTACTTGTGAATATATGTATTTTTTTAAAGACACGTTTGCTTCATCACAACCATCTCAGAGACACTCATAGCACAGCAATGTAGCCCAGCAAGGCAGCACAGCAATGTACAGTACTGTGCAAGTCTTAGGCACCCTAGCGTTTTTACATAAATGTAGTCTTTGATGTTTATTTTCTGTCTTATGCATTAGTGTGTCAGTAGAAAAAATGTTTAGATTTCCAAACATTCCTTTTCCGAAAGAAGAACAAGGAGTTCTTCAACAGATTGTATGAACTCCACAGAGCCCTGATCTCAACATAATTGAGGCTGTCTGGGATTACCTGGGCCGACAGAAGCAAGCAAGACAGCTAAAGTCTGTAGAAGATCTGTGGAAAGTTCTTCAAAATTTTATTGGAACAATCTACCAGCCGATTGTATTATATATACAACAGTGTACCTAAGAGAATTGATGCAGATTAAAAGGGAAAGGGTGGTTGCACCAAATAGAATCGTTTGGGGTTTTTTACTATTTACTGCCCTTTATATATTTATTGTATATTTAGAAACGTTTTATTTAATTGTTTTTGAAAGCATCTTCGCTTTACAGATTTTGTGCCTAAGACTTTTGCACAGTACTGTACCACATCAATGTAGCACAGCAATAAATGTTCTAATGGACTCGTCGAACGCCTCAAACGCTCTTAGCCACTCACAAAACCCATGTGAGTGCAGAACCCAAGCTCAGACCCTGCCGACCAGGATAACACATTCAGAAGTCACAGTCTGGTTGTCCCCGGCCTTCTTACCAAAACCTAGTGGCTTCTTGCTTGGGGTCCCCCTCACACTGGTTGCTGGCCACCCTCTGGGCCTCAGTCTGGGGCCACAGGTACAAGCCCCGTTCAGTCTGCTGGTACTGCTGCGGACAGGAGCCTGGATCTAGGGTGGTAGAGTGATAGTCACCAGTCAGCCTTTACTGAGGGAGGGCGGTGGGGTCAGAGTTCAGGGGAGAAAGGGCACTCATACCGATTTGCAGAATATGGATGTCCTCACGCAGGGCGCGAATGACTACAGAGCCATCGCTGTACTCCTCTGTCAGGAGGGCGAGGATCCTGCTCTCGGTTTCCGTGGCATTCGTCACATGCGTTGCACCGACCTGTACCTGAAACTTACAGCCATAGCTGTGGGCTAATCTGATTAGAATCCTCTGGAAAATTTATATTTAGAAATTGTATATTTAGAAAATGTCCTGTGTTGGCTTCATAAACTGTGGCAAAGAAAGAGAAAGACATCTCACTTTTCTGCTACCACCCATGGTGCCTATATTGTACCTCAATACGTGGGAAGCAGGCATGACAGAACAGAACAGCACAGCGGGATACAGGGAAGCAAATGACATTCAATGGGACTCCATAAAAGACTCCAGGTACCTTGACTGTCTGAGGAGAGACGTCTGAAAGAAAGCAGAATGGAACGCAATGTTGCGTGGTCAATCCTTGTTCCAGAAACAATGGCTTTAAATAAAAGTTATTTAGTAAAAAGATGCAGCCAAACTCAGAGATTTACCAAGCTATTCACTTAGCAGTGAATAAAAAGGCTCGATTGATAGTTCTTCCTGCCTTTGATGAAAAGTGCTCTTCAAGGTGTACATTTCAATCCCTCACTCACCTTTGTCAAACCGCTTGTTAGTGGAGAAAAGTTTAAAACGGTCATCTGGTTCCTTTGCAAAGCACCTTGAAGCTGCAGCAAAGTAGAAGTTGAGTCACAAAAGAGCAGTTTTACAGGTCCACACCAAACAGGGGGGCAAACACCAAACCTCTTACCCAGATCCACACAAAAAATGGGGGCAAACACCATACCTCTTTCCTAGTTCCACACAAAACAGGGGTCAAATACCACACCTCTTACCCAGGTCCAGACGTACTCCTCTGTGTTCTGGTGTGTGCCATGGACAGTCACAGTCAACATGACTCCATAAAAGATGTCTGTAATGAACAGTGTGTGCAGTCAGAGTCGAGAACTTTGACCTTTGACCCAGGTGGAGAGGATGTTCACTAAGTGGCTCTCACCTTTGAAAACGTGGCTGGGATAAGAGCAGGAGATCCCATTGACTGGGGAGTGTGGGCTGAACACTTCGGTTGTGGTCTGTTGATCAGGTGCTGGGCCTATGTAACACATACTGTATGTAATGCATACGGTATAGTGCATGTATCATACAGTTTACTGTGCACACAAGCAAAGGAAATTAGGAGGCAGTCATATGCACCAGACAGAAACTGGACAGACAGACCTGACGTGGGGTCATAGGTGGAGAGTCTGACAGTGGCAGTTCCCATCAGCGTGACAGGAGGGAGCTCTGTCACATAGGGAAATGCTTCTGTAAAGACAAACGCACACGTAGACACACATACAGACACATAAACATACACACACACACACACACACAGACTCTATATGGATAACAGCATCTAGAAAACCAATTAATCTTAATTTTAACTATGTAGCATTTTGATCCTGTCGGTTCTAAGCCTGTTATTGGATGTAAATACAATTTGGGGGTTCTTCCGCTGGGACACCTACCGACAGCAAGGATGCTGATAGTGCTGGAGTCCGCCACCAGGGCCAGCAGGCCGATGATGTACTGGGAACTGAGCAGTTGTGAGATCTCCACTTGAGTTTTCTTTACATCAGTACTGGGAGTCCGGCTCACGTACACCTGGCTGTCAAAGCTGAGGGACGCAAGGTAAACGAAACAGAGTCGAGAGAGCTGGATTCACTCCTTTTCTTCTTTATTAATCAACCGCCATGGACTTCATTTTCTCTGCAAGCAATGCCTGGCAGATGCTTAGCAGACCAAAGCAAATATTCATTCACATTTCATTTCTGGATCTTACCGGTTTTCAAAAGATGAATTCAGCTGTGCGCTTCCACCCTGGGAAATAGAAGGATTTGTTTTGATCATACAGTCTCTCTCTTCATTACTCTACAAATTATTTTCCCACCAAAGCCCCACACATTCGGTTTCAGAGTAAATAATTTATAGTTCATCATGCAGGACATGGACACAACCTTCTGTTTCCCTAGCATGAATAAAAATGTGTAACACGTTTAGATTTCGCATCAGTGTAGAGCCTCTTGTGAGCGTTTTTCTGAGAAAATACTGTGTCTCTCCATTTATTTAGCACAACACCGGCAAAGTCCTGATAGCTTTTCTGTATGTTCTCTGTCACTCAGATGACACTGCCTAACCCTCATCATGCTCTCTGTCACTCAAATGACCCTGTCTAACCCTCACCATGCTTTCTGTCACTCAGATGACACTGCCTAACCCTCATCATGCTTTCTGTCACTCAGATGACACTGCCTAACCCTCATCATGCTCTCTGTCACTCAGATGACACTGCCTAACCCTCATCATGCGCTCTGTCACTGAGATGAAACTGCCTAATCCTCATCATGCTCTCTGTCACTCAGATGACACTGCCTAACCCTCGTCATGCTCGCTGTCACTGAGATGAAACTGCCTAATCCTCGTCATGCTCTCTGTCACTCAAATGACACTGCCTAACCCTCATCATGCTCTCTGTCACTCAAATGACACTGCCTAACCCTCATCATGCTCTCTGTCACTCAAATGACACTGCCTAACCCTCATCATG
>JAOVYW010000400.1:5504-30703 GCA_025775045.1 Hiodon tergisus | reverse complement strand
TTGTCTGCATTGTATGAAATGTAGGTCATAAGGTTTTCATGCTTAGAAATTGATAGGATCTGCTTACTGCAAGAATATATTTGCAATTAATTGCTCAATATCTCTACAGTAACGTGCTCTGTTTCTCTATAGATTAAATTGAGTTTGTATTTTTAAAGGGTTGTTTCCTATAATCCATTTGGAGTCGTGATCAAAACAATCATGGGAATTCAATGGAAATTCGATGGAGTATCATTAAATGACCACTTGATGGCCGAGTAACTCGGTTGCAGTTAACTTGTTTATGGTTTAACCTGAACAATGCTGTCCTTTGGACTTCAACAGCTGCCAGTTGTTTGAGCATGGAGCTGAGTGTCTTGGCTTTTCTCGTGAGTGTAAGTTTTCAGCATTCTTCTGCCGTGTTTTTTTGGCATTGGTGTTGCCGAGTTCAGGTGGTGTTGCCGAGTTCAGGTTTCTCATTGAGGCTGATGCAGGGCTCCTGTCACCTCAGATGTGCCGTATGCTGGCTGCGGCCGACACCAGCTGTGACCAGGCCCAGTTCCTTCATACTAATGGCAGCTGTGTGGACTGCCCCAGGTGTGGCCCAGGCGAGCAGCTGTCAGAGGTAAATGGAAACGATTAGGAAATAGAGTTGCAGGTCATTTTTTACTTTCAGATTATCTTGATTACTTAAGAGCAGCAGTGGATGATGATGTAGCCATCTATTGTGTTCAGTTTGGTGTCAAATCTGTTACAGCAACCTGTTAGTGCATTGCTTACTGTGCTGTTACATTAACAGAGGGATGCTGTAAGGAAGGACTTTCATCGCGAGAAGTTTTTTGTTCAAACACCATTTTCTGACACAACGTGTAAGCTGTGGGAGTTGCGCTGGACAAGAGGCATATCCACTGCTGAGAAACTAAATAATTAAATAATTAAAACTGTAACAACACTGATGTTGTAAAATTTACATACCTGGCTTTTTGGGATCATTAACAGCGGTTGTCTGCTCTGGGTCAAGGACTGTGGCTACGGCGATGGGGGAGGGGGGCGCTGCGTCCCCTGCGCAGATGGGGAGTACAGCCAGGACATGGGTTTGGAGCCATGCTGGATGTGTACCCAGTGCCACCTGATGAACCGCCAAGAGAGAGCGCCCTGCATGGCCACCGCCAACGCTGTGTGTGGCCACTGCCTTCCGGGGTGAGTGCAACATGCCAGTACCAAGGCATCTGTAGCACAAACCCAGACCCTCGAACCCGTGTCCACTGCATGGCCCAAATCAAGGTTTCTTTTAGCTGTGGACAAGTCAAATGCAGCCCTGGTCTACCCCCAAATTAAAATCTTCCCCATTGCCTCCTTGAAAAAGAACGGAAATCATTTTAATGAATAGAAGTGATTACACCTCAGTTACATGTCTGTTGATGACGATGATATTTATTTTTATCCAGGTTTTATGAGATGAGGAGGAAGAACAGGTTGATTGAGTCACTCTGTCTGCCTTGCTTCAGTCCTACTGGAGGGGTCAGAAAAGATTGTCTGCACCCCACGGCTCAGCCAGTGCAAAACTCAAAAGCAGGTATGGCGCCCAGGCAGCATGGCAACATGACACATTCTGCACACTAACATCTCCACAGGTACACCGCTCCAGTCGCCACTGGTCAAGTTCGCTGCTGTTCTTGTGTTCACCCAACTGGGGCCTTTTAATGCTACTCCATTGCTACCATTTTGTGATGTGAGTGAGGAGGGTAAGTGAGGATGGTTAGTGAAGACGGTTTGTGAGAATGATTAGTGAGGAGGGTTAGTGAGGATGGTTAGTGAAGATGGCCAGAAAGTATGGTTAGTGAGGAGGGTTGGTGAGGATGTTTAGTGAGGATGTTCAATGAGGAGGGTTAGCGAGGATGGTTAGTGAGTAGAGTTAGTGAGAATGGCCAGTGAGGATGGTTAGTGAGGAGGGTTAGTGAGAATGGTTAGTGAGGATGGTTAGTGAGGATGGCCAGTAAGGAGGGTTAGTGAGGAGGGTTAGTGAGGAGGGTTAGTGAGGATGGCCAGTGAGGAGGGTTATTGAGGTTATTGAGGATGGCTAGTGCCAAGGAGGATTGCTAGTGAGGATGGTTAGTACAGTGAGGATGGTTAGTACAGTGAGGATGGTTAGGGAGGATGGCTAGTGAGGCGGGCTGGTGAGGAGGGCTAGTGAGGAGGGCTTGTGAGAATGGAGAGGGAGGATGGTTAGTTAGGATGCTTAGGGAGGATGGCTAATGAGGAGGGTTAGAGAGTAGGGTTAGTGAGATTAGTTAGTGCCATTGATGATGGTTAGTGAGGATGGCCAGGGAGGATGGTTAGTGCCAGTGAGAAGGGTTAGTGAGGATGGTAAGGGAGGTTGGCCAGTAAGGATATTTTTCTATAGAAGTTTCTCTGATCGCTCTATTCCAGAGCTCTTTACCATCCCCATTTGCAATTGAAGCAGCTGATTCTCTGGCTCTCTCACGTAGGGAAGGCGCCAATCCCAGTGTCTGCAGCTGTTATTGGTTCAGTGTCAGCTGCCTCGGTCTTTTTACTGCTGCTGTTGCTGTGGGTGTTGCTGCTGGCTTTGGAGAGACTCAGTGAGTTGTGCCTGGAGCCACGTACCGCTCACACTCACTCAAACTCACCACTCAGGTGGTATGCCAGATAGAGAGACTCACATACACACAGGCAACCTCGACAGGTCCGCTAATCTTTTTTTATAATCTAAAATAATGTCATAAACTGTTACTCTTACTCAGGATTTGCCTGCTGTTTGACCTGTTTGACACAAAGAAGACATACTGTAAAGTTGCTCATCTCAGATATGCAATAGTATTGACAACACAGTTCTATCAGAATGTCAACATGCTCTGTTTGTTTGGATTTTCAGAGCAGGGACTCAAACTTACTAGAAGCCAGGGGGCCCTCTCTGAACCACAACCTGCAGAATTACTGCAGAAGCTCCTTCCCCCTTCCCTGCCCTTTGCAACGCCTAGCTATGGAGAACCTCGCCCTGTCGGGCAGACCCCAGCCCCAGCAGACATGCCCAGGTACTGACTGTTGTTTGTGCCAGGTGGGCAGATTCAGTCCAGCTACCACTGAGACTCACAGAGGGAGTCTGAATGGAGTGAAAGCCCTGCTATTAAATCTCTGCTTTCCCATTATTCCTAAGGGTCCTGAACTCTGTCACCCCTGAGAAAGACTTGTGTCCCCCTTCGATTGTCATCAACGTCACCACAAACATCAAGCCCTCTGGTCAAGGTGGAGGTGAAGTCTACGAGTGGGAGGGGCATAAGGATTCCAGGATATCCCAAGAGGAGGTATGGAACAGGAGATACTTGCCAGAGAATTTTCTACATGGACTATACCATCTCAATCCTTCTTCATTTTACTATATAGCCTGTGCCATCTCAGTCCCTCTTAATTTGACTACAGGCTTATACCATCTCAATCCCTCTACATTTTACCACATGGCCTGTACCATCTCAATCGCTCTACATTTTACTACATGGCCTGTACCATCCAATCCCTCCTCATTTTAAGTGGAAAGATAAGTTAGTCAGTTATTTTAGAGTATTTTTTGAGTGTGTGGTTGTATATGATACGTTTTGGACATTTCTACAACAAGAATGGAACAAGAAATCTATGTGACCACTAAGCTTTTTCAAAATTGTAAGACCTTCACAATTAAGGCATTTCATGTGCTGAGTTCAGCTGATCCAGGTGGGTGAGTTGGCGGGAAACCAGAGCTGGTCCTGTTTTACAGGGTGTGTTGGGCCTTATTCCATAATAGTGCTCATCTGTGTGCTGTCCTTGTTTATCTCACTAAAGATGGAAGCTAAGCTGCTGGAGATATGCGCAATGACTCAAGGTAGGAACACCCCCACCCATTGATTAAAAGTTAACCATACATGCAGAGCGACTCACCCACACAAAAGAGAAGGGGACTCCATTTATAATATATTATATTTCTAATAAATATTTATGTCAAGAAGGAAGCCATGACAAATCACCAAAAGTCTTTCTATGAATTATTATTATCAATGGCCAGATTTACATTTACTGTGACTCATACATTACCCTACTGAATTATTACTGTGACTCATACATCACCCTACTGTAATATTACTTGACTTATACATCAACCCACTGTGCAGTTACTGTGACTCATACATTACACAATCATACTATTACTGTGACTCATACATCACCCCACATATAGTTACTGTGACTCATACATTAACCTATTGTATAGTTACTGTGACTCATACATCAACCCACTGTACATTTACTGTGACTCATACATCACCCCCTGAAAAGTTACTGTGACTCATACATCACCCCACGTACAGTTACTATGACTCATATATTACCCTACCATACTAGTACTGTGAGCCATACAACATCCTACTGTACTATTACAGTGACTCATACATCACCATACTGTACTATTACTGTGACTCATACATCACCCCACGTACAGTTACTATGACTCATATATTACCCTACCATACTAGTACTGTGATCCATACATCACCCTACTGTACTATTACAGTGACTCATACATCACCATAGTGTACTATTACTGTGACTCATACATCACCCCACGTACAGTTACTATGACTCATACATCAACTCACTGTCCAGTTACTGTGACTCATATATTACCCTACTGTACTATTACTGTAACTCATACATCACCCTACTGTACTATTACTGTAACTCATACATCACCCTACTGTATAGTTACTGTGACTCATATATTACCCTACTGTACTATTACTGTAACTCATACATCACCCAACTGTATAGTTACTGTGACTCATGCGTCACCATACTGTACTAGTACTGTGATCCATACATTACCCTACTGTACTATTACAGTGACTCATACATCAACCTACTGTACAGTTACAGTTACTCAAAAAGTGGCTGAAACTTTATATACTGAATGATTTTATTTTTGCTCAATAAATGGTAACATCCTTATAGCCAGAGCCACTCATCTGATTAGCCTGGCTTCGTCAGCTCTTCTTTGGAGTGTTTTGTTCCCCTGACCTTGGCACTGTGTTGGCATAGGTCAAACCCTGGATGAGCTGGACTATGACACGGTGCATGACCTCTCCCTGCTGCTGGATGCCGGGGGCCGTGAGGGTGGCATGTGTGGGCTGGGCCGCGCTCTGGGAATCCCCAGCGAAGTCCTTGGCAACCTGCGTGGCTTTCAGGACCTGTTCCAGTACCTCCGCACCTCCACTTATACCCTGCTTCCCCAGCTGGTTGAGGCCGCTGCCTCCCTGCCACGCCCTGACCTGATTGCCAGGATACACCGTGGACTGGAAGCCCGGCAGACCTTGCCATTAGAAAGCACAGGAAACCAATGAAGAGCAATAATAATCAGTATTTATATATCACATGGGGAGGGCTGCTCTCATCAGACACTAAGCCAAATACCTTGTGTGCCTGGCTCCATGGAAAGGTGGTGGTGGAACATAGATATTGCTCTACCTGGATTTTGCCAAGTTAAGCACCTTACTCAAAGCTCCATCGGCACTGCAGGGATTGCAAATCCGATACCTTAACCACTATCCCACATAGCCTCTTTTCTTTATGTAAAGATCTCCACTCTGTCTCCTTCTCTGCTCCACTCTGTCTGTGTTAAGTGTTAAGTAATAGCAGGGCCACTAGCCAATGTAACTGGGCCCCAATCAAATGGCAAGCTCCTGTAATAGCTATAGCAAAAAGACAAGGAGACTGAGTTAGAGGTCATAGAGAAAATAGGGAAGGTGCTGGAAGTGGAAATGGGGACAAATGTGGGTATAGTGTACAAATATGTTGTAGTTATTTGGCTGTGTGACCCCATCAGGCCAACATTCACACATTTCACAGGTCTACATTTCTCTGTATCAATATAAACCATTTCCCCAAGTGTAAATGTTGCACAAAGTGATAAAGAACTTGTGTTCTTAATCAAGTTTTTTCTGCTTCGTTCATAATTTTTTTTTATTGCATCTTTTTACAACATGCATTCAAACTATTTCATTATTTTACAAACATCTATCAAATTAGATAAATAAATAAGATTAAACTTGGTCATACCTGAACACGAGCAGAATTAATAATTGTATCTTTGTGTCTCTATATCAGTTTTACTAATTGGTGTTCTGCTAAATGTGTCCACGCCTTGTGTGGGGAAAACCCCTATGAAGCGATAACAAGGTGGCAGTGCGCATGTGGGTTAACATGTTTTTGTATTTCCCATCGCCATAGCAGCAAGTTCCTCCTATGCAGATGGCTTAAACAATCCAAGTCTATAAAAGAGAACACAATGTTGCATCCGGCGAACGATATCGTTCCTATTTGTTTTTTCTTATGTGTTGCTAAAAGTTACGTCTTTAATTGTCTATCTAAAGAGGCTTGTAGAAAACGGGTATTTCTAGCAACCGGAACTTAAGTTGCCACTAGGCGACGCACTTTCCTCTATATTATCACGATTCCACCTTGAGCTGTCCACGTCCTCGCGTATTGCGCGCCTCTTGAGCCTCAAAAGCGAGGAAAAAAATCCACTAAAAATGGCGGAGGGCACAACGTCTCTGAAAGAGTTGCGAGCTCAAATGGGTAAGAAATGTCTATTTCTTAAACAGTTGTGGCTTCGATGTCAGACGCCAAAGCTATAAATTACGGGGACAGAACTTATTTAAATGCTTTGATATTTTGATAACATTCCAGACAGTTATGTCACTGTGGGTGGGAAGTCTGCGTGCAGCTCATCTACTTAAGACGCTGCTTGTTAGCCAGATAGAATACAAAATAAAAGTTTTTAGGAACCGTTATGACGATTTTTATCGGTATTCGCTTTTTGCTGAGCTGGTAAAGCAAATAGGTATCCGCTTATAATTTGCGAAAGACAATATTGTGTCCTGTTATTAGTTTATTTAAGTTGAGAGAAAACAGTTTGGGGCCGGTTGACGTTTGTTTTCTGGCGCCTTACGTGACTGATGCCAAGAAAAGTCCGGTGTTGAAATTAAAACCGTTTTGTACTCTTAAATGGCACGGTTCGAAAAAACTTTTACTTGTATCATTAAACTGACTTCGCCTGATAATTGTATGTCAAACATTTTTTTATACTACCAACCATAACTTGTCTTAACTTGGACAAGCTAGTTAGCTAGCGTCATACCTTATGATAAAACGGAGTGGATTCGGGTTCTACGTTCTGGCAGTCTTGCTGAGTCGATAAACTATTTAATGGGTAGTTAACCGGCGTTAGCAAGGTTTCTTCCCCTGATAATGACAAAATAGTACGCTTTAAAATATGATGCAAGTGGCTAATGTTAATTAAAATAACGAAATTGTGTGTTAGGAAGCAAAATACGTCATGACAGCTGATTCAGATCGGTTGTATGAAGATCTGGTAGGCTGATATGGAATGTATTAAAACTCTTGACAGAAGTTTAATGAAGGCGGTAAAATGAAACTCAATTGTATTTGATCATCGCCGTTATGTACCTAAGATCGCTGGGATTGTTTACGTCGTTATTGTACTGGAAAATTTAAATTCTTATTGACCTTTGACACTCACGACTCATGACAACGACATTTGTGTTTGACTTGGCCTCGTCCTGTCCGCTTTTAAAGCGTTGCAGTGCTAATTTGATTGAGTGGAGCTTGCGAGTCAGCGAATCGACTACGTTTTCGAAAGTGTTGTGGCCTGTCCTCTGATGGGTAGAAAATCTATCTTCTGTATGGTTAGAACCCTAGGAACCCTAAAATGATTTGGTTTTCAGTTTGAAGGAGATTACCATGCTCTGACATTATCCAGGAAGCTGAAATGGTGAAAAACTTGGAATTGAGAAGTGATAAAGTGCTGTGTGAGCATACAGGAAGTCAAGGGATGTTGAGCTTTAATTGTAGTCATGCCAGTTTTAAACACATGAGGAAGCTGCCTTATACTGTGCAAAAATCATGCTTAAACATGTGCTTTTTTGTGTCTCAATATCTGCTTATATTTTATTTTTTTCAAGACGTTGGTTTTTTAAATTATTTGAGACTGAGGCTCTTCCATTCCCCCCTAATGTGGTGAGATTTCCCACCTCATGTATGTGTTAGGGTCTCTGTTCCAACAGAAGGTGAAACGAAGGTGACAACCTTGCTCAGGTTTAGCTGAGCCATGCTTGGTGGTTTGGTGATGGGGTGAGGCGGGTTTTTTTGCAAAATTAACTTGCATAATTAAATGTGATTTTAAGATTTGTGAAGAACCTGATCTTTTAATAACTGTAGGATTGTACGTTGGAATGCCGCTGCATGTTTTGTGGGTGAAAGTTGTGTATGGTTGTTGGTGACAGGGGCCCTGGCGCAGGTCTATGTGTGGTGGGGGAGGAAGTAGGCTGAGCAGTTGAAAGCCTAATGCAAGTGTCTGCTTCCTGATCTGTTCATTCTGTCCAGAAGCAGAGATTGAGTTGCCCTAGATTCAATGATAAGGGTTTTTTTATTAATTGAAGGGATCGGACACTTCCTTTTATTTCCTGTTTTGCCAGTTGGTTCTCTTGTCCGTTGTAGGGTCACTATCTGACCATGCTCTTTAAGCCTTTAGCCTCCTGAAACCAAAGGGACAGATGTGTATTGTAAATGGCTGTTTTGTTCAAGCGCGTATGTGTTGGAGCGCGTGTACGTGCATACGTTCAATCTCTAGCCTTTTGTTCGAGAGGAAATAAGCAGACACAGCACAGTGAAGAAATTCTTGGCCACTGACCGTCAGTCTTTGCTTGTCTTGAACATTTCAGTTTTTCTGCTTGGCCCACTCCTCCATCTGCTCTGTTCCTGGGGTTTGGGGGAGGTGTTATCCAAGGAACGCATGTCTGGGTACTGGGATTGAACAGCTAACAGCAAATTGCCTTGCCCAAAGTTTTCCCTGTTTGTGATTGACTTAGGAATGTTGGTTTTCTTCGGGTTAGCAGAAGTGAGCTTGTGGCCATCACCATGCATGAGGAACACACTACTGATTGGGTGTTTTGGCACAATAAGACTTTCTCTGGGGAAACCAAATACTGCAGGCTTGGGGAGTAACTGCATAAAGCTGCTGTTCAATGGCCACCCGAGCTGTTTTATTTTTGTCCACTGATGTCCAAAAGATATGGGGAGGAGCCTGAAGGATGTTTTCAGAAGTACAGATTGACTTCAGGTTTGAGTTCACCATCCATCTCAGCGGAGATATACTATATAAGGGCTACTACTGTTTTTGGAGCAGTCCAGTTGGAGACCCACAGTGCAGTCCCAGTGCTGGATTTTTGTGATCCCACTGCCCACCTCGTTGACAGTTCTCTGAAATGCAGTGGATCCACACTGAGCTGGTCCGCTGAGAAACTGGCATTATGGCATGTGTGGTACATTTAGTGCAAATGACAGATGGTCTATATTGTCATTTTGTCATTAAGCAAATATTATTTCCACATTGTACCTTATCTTTTTTCGGGCGAGTATGATTAAATTCAAGTAAATGATCCCCACCCCCTAGAGGAAGTGCTCTCTAGATCCCTATAACCATGTTTCCCTCTAGATTTAATAGGCTTTCAGGTCTGAGAAGTCAGTCTCCTGTGTTTGAACGACAGTGGCCACCCTTCCCTCTGCTCTGATGGTGTCCTCTGCTGTCCAAGGGCCATGCCTTTTTATCAGCAGTTTGGGCATGTGATGGGTTGGGGAAGTCTGAGAGCTCCTGGCCCTGTTTTCCAGGGTGACAGGGTTGCCTGGAAGCCCCCGGTCGGCTTCAGAGGCAAGTGAATTCTTCCTGCAGTAAATCAGTTTGGAATTTCACCAACTCAGCACCCTGTCCTCCTCTTTCTTTTCCGTTGGGAAGTCTTGGGTCTCCTAGACACAAACTAGGTGGAGCACTCTTTTCTCTTGGTATATGAGTTTGCGAAATGTCTGTTAGGAAAGCCATCCACGAATTAAGATATACTTGGAATTGGCGAGCGTGGCCCCGAGGATGTTGACGGAGCCTTTTCAGTTGGCCTGTGTCGCTCAGCACCCAGGTGTGCCCTGCGCCCTCCCCCTCACTGCCTGTATGGGACACGTCGTGATCCCCTGTCCTTCTGTGAACGAGTCCGCTGTAATCCCGGCCTGATCTTCTGTGGGGGTGGGGCGCTGTTCTATCTCGAGTCTCCGCAGGCTGCCGCATTACAGCCATGCCCATCGATGTCAATGACCCTCTCTGAACCGTGTTTGGGAGGTTGTGTGTCTCATTGTTTGTGTGACAATGAGAGTGATGGGGCTAAACCATATTACAGTATTTGTGTTCTAAATCTCAGTAGGGAGATATCAAACTTTGTTCTTTTTTTTTTTTTTTTTACAATTTTCAGAAGGCATTGTTTTCTAAATTGAAGACATTATTCTATAGTTTGAATAAATAATCAGTTTGGAGTCGATACAATATCATTGTATTTACTGAACCGTTTCATACTTTAATTATCAAATTAAATATAGATTTTTTTATTTTATTGTTCTATGCCATAGGTGCCAACATTCATTAAAGTGATACTGTGGCAGATAATGTGTTCTGCAATGCCATTGCAGTGCCTCTCCTCCAATCAGCGCTGAGAGAAGTTCCAACTTGGGAGGCAAATGCAAATTTCCAATTCCAAATTTATCAGAAATAATACTTTATAGTAATAAGTTTTATTTTTTTCAAATAAATGTGTATGTATCAGATATGTTAGAAACTGGGAAGCTGTTTTAACTCGGTCATGACCGTCTGATGTTTAACTAAAATATAAAGTGCTACATGTCAGGGCTGGTCGAGGTATTTCCTAAGTGTGTTTGTGACTGTCAGTCTTCTGCAGTTTAGTTGGCTTATGTAGTCATTACTGCACTGATGAGTGTGTGCTCTGAGTGCTATTCCTGTGACATGCAAAGATGCCTTTTACCTCTACACCGTTCTGCTTAAATATATAATAAACTTAGTTATTTGTGTTACAGCAAGCAATTGTCTTACATTTTAGACTGTTAATACCCTGTTAGCCTAGTGGCTGTTTACAGTGGAACGTCTGTGTTGGATTGAGCTCTTAAGGGGACAGCTGTTGGTAACGCTTGGTTTTGAAGATCGTCAGTGCAATAAGATGCCTGAAGGATTTGTCCAATATCAGTGTGCACCTCTCTCCCCAGTGTTGAATATATTTATGTAATGTACTGTGGCTTCAGCATCCTCACCCGTCTAGCATGAACAGGGTGTCACGCCTTGCTAATGGCCCTCTTCGCTCATATTCCATCAGGCTGAGATTGAACAGGCCACACGCAAAGGCGCAGACAGGAGATCCGTTCAGTCACATGTCCAGTGCTAAGGCCTGGCCCTGTTTACTTTATCTGCTGTGGGCGTCTGTGCCGGCTGCCCATTTGCATGCTTCCTGATCTGTTTTTTGATGAGCTGTGGATCAGAAGAGCGAGTGACTCGAGTGCATTTACATTTCACATTTCAGTGGCTCAGCAGACACTCTTATCCAGAGCGCCGCACGCGACTGCCACTGTTCCAGGTTCAAAACCTGCGATTTTTAGGTACTGAGCTACAATGTCGTATTGTAAAGTGCCGCAGGAAGGTACATAGGCAAGCATTACCGAGGGCATCACGATATACAAACAAAAGCCATTCAAAACCTGTTTAAGCTACACTATTAATCAGAATCAGTAAACTGTTAAGTACACAGCCATTATAACGTCAAGTTAGGGGAAGCTTCTGACTGCAGCAGGCTGGTCATTCCACCGTTTGGGTGAGGCGAGAAGGATGAGTTGGTTTGTCCCTGCGAGGATGCGGCAGGTGTCCTGCAGCACATATCACTGGGTCTGGTTGGGACGTAAGGTGAGATGAGTGTGTAGAGGTGGCCCGGGGCTGATCCAGTGGCCGTTCGGGGGGTTAGAGTGAGGATCTTGCATGGGCTGATCCAGTGGTCGTTTAGTGGGCGAGAGTGAGGATCTTGCATGGGCTGATCCAGTGGTCGTTTAGTGGGCGAGAGTGAGGATCTTGCAGGGGCTGATCCAGTGGTCGTTTAGTGAGTGAGAGTGAGGATCTTGTGGCGGATCCGATTGCTGAGGGCCCAGTAGCCGCTGTATTTATGGTGGGCCTAGCTCCGCCCACAGTATTTGCTTATTTGCTTATTTGTTAATGTGACATCCCTAGTTACCAGGTTACTTATTTGTTAATGTGACAACCCTAGCTTAGCTACCTAGTTACTTTATCGTTAATGTGACAACCCTTGTCACTTATTCATCAATGTGACAACAATAGTTAACCAGTTACATATTCATGAATGTGACAACACTATTCACACAGAGATGTTGCTGGGGATGAAGATTTAGCTGTTTTAGTGTCGGAGGCCGGAAACAAACGCCCTTGAGCAGGTGGGGATGGATTTGCTCCCCTCTGGGAGGAGGTTCAATGTTTTTGCGAGATTGCGTCCCTGTTGGTGCAAGGAAACGGCTCCGCATGGGACTTGTGCAGAATAGGGACCCTGTTGAGATTCTAAGAACCTCCTTGTGTCTTCTTTCACAATCCCTCCTCCGGATCTCCTAGTGACCGTTGCTATGCGACTGCTTGGAAAGAACTGCGTTACCTTTGACGGCAGTGGTGCTGTGAAACAAGAGCTGTGTCTGTGTGTGTGCGCGGGCGGGCAGGCGGGCTGTTCCCGCTCTTCTTTCTCTGACTTCCTGGTTGCCCATGCACTGTATCTGCACCCGTTACCTTTTCTCCCCATCCTGCTTATTGGAGTTCTGCTAAGAGGTCCGGTGGAACTACAGCCAGTAGGTCAAGACGAGAAGGTATAGGATCTGAGAGGGAAGGAGCCTGGAGTCAGTATCACATGCATTGTTTTACAGTGCCAGGCTGCCCATGAGGCCCCACAATGCAAGATCCATTACCTTGTTGTCCTTAAACAGCACCAGTGAGTTCAAAATTAAAGCAGTAGTCAGGACAGTGCCTCATTTTCACCTATAATGCACAGATGAAACGTCCTGTAAACCGTGTCTAAGAAATGGAGCAGATCTCATTGCTGGATGTTTCTGTGGGCTCCCCTCCCATATAACAGTCAGTGTCACAAGTGGCCCGCATTTGACTTGGTGTGCCTCAGTCCCTCCTGCCCTCCCTATGACGGAGATGTCTAGCTGGACCGGTCAGAGTCCAGACACAGACAAAACGGGCCTATTGTACTACGGGTTTTAATCTGCTGGAACTTGCCCAAAAAGACAGAACTAAACAACGAACCAACCAAAACCCTCAACAACAAAATAAACCCTACCTTGGCTAGACCTGTCCCACAGCTGGCGCCATAGAAGGCAACATTAATGAGTGACTCTGCAAAACCAGCATCCGTCTACACAAGCAGTGTGACTGCTCTCTTGTCTTTGTATGTACGTTTGCATGCTTATGCCAACATCCCGCCCCCAGCGGCAGCAGCGCAGGCGCAGGCAGACGAGCGTCGCAGCCAGGCGGGGAACAGCCCAGCGTCTGCAACAGCACCAAGCTCAGCGAAGGCCCATGGGGCTCGTCCTGGTATGTCATCAGTCACTCAAACCCTCACGTTTTATTATTGTGTCTCAGCGCGGCTCTTCACATTCAACACGCAGTGTTGTGTGCTGTGCCATAAGAGACATCTGTTTGAGTGTAATACCTGTTCTTTACCCACCGTCTGTTTGAATTGGTTGGAGTGTAATTGCTGCAAAAACAGGTACTTGAATGACGTGGTAGTAAATTCTAAGCAATTTTTAAATTAAATTTGTATCAGTCTGAAATTAACTTTAATGCAACAGCCATCAGGAAAAACCATGGAAAAATGTAAATTGTATAAACCATTAAATTAGCTATAAAAAGTGGGCGGGACGCTAAGTACGTGCTAAGTGGGCAGGATGCGAGTACACGACATGCATGTTTTCCTCTTCCGTATTTGGCGGTTGTTATTTAGGCACCCTGGATTAAGTGTTAATGGACTGTATTTAACACTGTTAGTGCATAAGCATTTGAGATTTGAAAAGTGTGGTTTGGATGATTCCCACATCATTCCCTTTGATGTGCGCGCGCTCACTCGCACATACAGATAAACACAGACACTCAAAATTAGTTGCGTGTGTTACATGTCGTAATGTGCAGGGGCTGTTAACTGGGGTGCTGTGTTTTGTTTGCTGTCAGTCATGGATGGAGCAGCACTGAGGGTAGACGACAAGCTCAGAGTGGCGAAGGAGAGAAGAGAGGAGCAGGAGAGGCAGCAAGGTATACTGTACCGCCGCCCCCCTGTGGCCTGGTCAGTCACCATGGCGCAGACCGGTGTTAAACGGGGCCCGTCTTGTTTCTGTCCCGTCCGTCCCGTCCCGTGCGCACAGCTGCCCGAGAGACCCAGATCCTGGAGCGCGAGCGCAAGGCGAAGGCGCAGTATGAGCGACAGATGGAAGAGCGGCAGAGGAAGCTGGAAGAGCAGAGGAGGAAGGAGGAGCAGCGACGGGTGGCTGTGGAGGAGAAGAGAAGACAGAAGCAGGAGGAGGAGAAGGTGTGTGGCAGAAACCGGGAAATCCGGGTGCAGTACGCACCGTTAAATGCAGGGTGTGTGGCAGAAACCGGGAAATCCGGGTGGAGTACGCACCGTTAAATGCAGGGTGTGTGGCAGAAACCGGGAAATCCGGGTGGAGTACGCACCATTAAATGCAGGTTCCTATCTCCCAAAGATTTATCTGCTTTGATGGGACAGCTGCCATAGGGTTAAGTCTGTGGGGACCTGCGTATCTGTCCCACTTCTCTGCTAAACGGAACAGGAACAGTGTAGAGATTCATCTTTAGCTCCATGTTCAGGAGTAGAGGGCCGTGGACTCAGTGAGATGCAGATAAAGAGGATCCACAACAGGGCTACCTTTTGTTCTATGCATCATGGGTAATAGGACAGGAGCAGGGGCCTAATAGCCAATTGGTTTCAGTCTTGGCAAACAAGACTTTTATAAAATTCTCAAGCTCTGCCTTCAGCAGTTTGTTGCAGTTTCTACAAAATGTGGTTCCATCGTTTATGAAAGCTGTGCTTTTCTGTCTGTGCCCCAGGAGCACTACGAGGCGGTGATGCGGCGCACACTGGAGCGCAGTCAGAGGCTAGAGCAGAGACAGAAGAGGTGGTCCTGGGGAGGAGGACCCCCAGCCGACTCCGTCAGCAAAGCTGGTCAGTCTGAGGGAATCGCTCTGGGCTAGCTGCTCTTCTCTGCATCATGTTGACATCTTTATTTCACTGCTATTTGTTAGTCTTGTCAATTGTACTGGTTAGGTAGCTCATTAGCCTTGTCCATTGCGGGGGTGCCCTGGTTAGGTAGCTCATTAGCCTTGTCCATTGCATTGTTATGTAGCTTTTTAGCCTTGTCCATTGCAGGGATACCCTAGTTTCTCTGGCTGTTGGAGCAGAGAGCTGTGGGCCCTCCCCTGAGTGATGCGTTTCCCCCACAGGTGACCATGATGCAGCTGTCCCCTCTCCTGTAGCTATAATAGTGTCCCCCTCCTCTCCAGATGGGCCTCAGGAGATGCCACAAGGTGCAGGTCCCCCACTCGGACCCCCGTAGCACGGGCTGTTCCTCTCTCTGTCTCTCTGTCTCTGTCTGTATCTGTCTTATCACTCACTACCTCAATAACGGCTCCTAGGTTCAGCGTCCTGGCACACTTCTCTCAGCACTCCTGGGTTGGGTCACACCCAGCACTGCCGTGTTGTCAAACCGCACTTTTTCTCTCTATCAGTGATGTTTGGCTGGGTTTTGTTCTTTGTTACTGTGTATTGTGATTTGATGCAATATATCATCTGTTAATTACAGATTTTTTTTTCCTTATTCGCTAACAGTCCTTTGGCTGACTGAGAGCTGTGACATGGTTTGGCAGTGAGCTTGTGCAGTTTGACGGATCAGTATTGGCATTGCTTTGCTTTTAACACTAACGAGTATTATTTGTTTGTACATCAAAGGCATCTCAAAGCTTCATGCAGCAACTCATAAAACATTAATGTTTGTCTTGAATTGACCTCACAATGGAAGGCCTTCGTAAAGTTTCGCTTCGTACTGGGTATCCTGTGTGTTACCTTTACCTTTGTGAACAGGTAGGGTTTTTTCCTACTGCTGCAGACCTGTGAAAGGGCTCATCAGAGCTGGCTACACCGGCTGTGAGAGGTCTGTCACCCAGGTCTGCGTCGTGCTGGCTGTAAACTCCTCGGTCTCTTCTGTCCCCTGTAGACAAGCGCTCCACTTCCACCATGAACCTGAAACAGCCGGCTGAGCCTGGCATTACCAAGCGTCTGTCCTCGTCCTCTGCCACCCTCACCAACTCTCCTGATAAAAGTAAGCTCCTCCCCTGCCATGATGTCCTCCACCTCTTTCTACACCCAGCAAAGTTTGTGTGCCAGTGGGATCAGGTGATTGTTGTACACCTGCACTCTAGAACCAGGCCCAAAGTTACATGGCCTGGGTCGCGGCTGTCTTGCCAATCACAGTGCCTGCACTCTCCAAGTTAAAAATGTTCTTAATTCTGCTTTTGGTTTTAAGTCCTTTTGTTTTTCTTTTTTTTCTTCTTTCTTACTCCTAGATACTCGTTTGAAAAATGTGGTTCTGAATGTGTGTTGTGCAATGTCCACAGGATCTGCTGTTCCTAGTAGTTGCCAGTGAGGGTCACTACCATCATCTGTGCTATATGACTGGATAGTCGTTGGCCCGGCGGTTAGTCGTTGGCCCGGCAGTAGGCCCTTTGCTCTTAGCTGTAGTCGCTCACCTTTTGGGTCTTGTCGTGTCATCCTCATGTTTCTTAGACGCTAAACGGAGGAGCTCGTCGCTAAACCGCTTGCCTAGCAACGTAGTCAAGCCAACGAAGGGGCCCCAGAAACCGCTTCTGGGAGAGCCAACAGGTGCCAGATGACCCCCTCACACACGCAGACACGCACGCCGTGCTCACACTGACCACACACGCACATAGAAACACATGGCCTAGAAGTACAGCTGATGGTGTTAATTTCCGGATCCTTCCTTGGGTGGCACCAAGTTTGTGTAGAGGATGTAACCGTTGTCCACTCTCCTGCTCCCTAGGTTTCACCGCGGTGAGAAGAAGCTCCTCGCTCTCTCGGATGGGGGGTCAATCACAGACCCCCCCCAGGATAGATAAAGGGTTGAAGGACGAACAAGGTGGCTAGCCTGAATCGTGCCCAGTGCGTGTGTCTCTGTCTGTGTGTGAGTGTGACTTTGTGTGCGTGTGTGTGTGCACAAACCACGCCAGGCTCGTTTTAATGCTGCCTGCATAACCTACCGTGCTGCTGACTGCAGAGAGCTGTAATCTGCAGAGTTCTCAGCCTCAGTCTGCCCGGCCTGCGCTAACTCTGAAACCTAACCACCCCAGTTCGCTTGCTCTCGTCCGGACACAGCCATGCCTTTAGCTGTCCCGCTCTTCTGAGTACGTGCATCTCTCTCCTGCGTGCGCCGTTCACACAGCTCGGAGCTTGTGGCGTTCACACACCTCTGAGCACGTGCTCTGTTTGCGCTCCTCTGAGTGTGCGCCGTTCGCTAATCTTGTCTTAACCCTTTTTTCCACCCCTTTGATCACCCAGAATGGAGACATTGTTACTAACACAATGTTCTGTTTGTGTCAGATCAACATGTTGCTGGATTTTACAGGCTGGTCTTCTTGCGCCTCACCACACAACAACAGGAAGCCCAACGTGTCACATTTTCCTTCAGTGTGAAACTGTGCATACACGCGTGTCCAGCTGTACAGCTCTGGAATTAAATGAGGGATGACTTTTCTGTGTCAGGAACGGAGAACCTGGTTCTATAAGACAGAAGGCTGTACACTCACAGAGAGATACGGTCCGTTTTCAGGTCAGCTACGTGCAGCAGAGCAGCGTGTGGGGCAAGAACCTACACTTTCTGCACAAAAGAAGCACATAGATTATGGTTTTCTCCTTGGGTTTTCGCCATAGAATTCCTTTTGTGTTATTTCTATTAGTTTTGATGTTCATTCACATTGTAACTGGGATCACTGGGAAGCTCCTGAATCCTGTAAAGGTCAGAGCTTTTTTTCTGTACCATGGCTAAAGATCCAAAATGCTACCATATACAGACTACCTAAGATCTGATCTTTTAGTTAACTCGCAGCCTGGATCAAAACCAACAAGTCATAGGCTGAAACCAAGTTTACATGAATCTTATGGACTATGAGGCCTGGATCAGAACCTGATGAGAGTTGTGTGACTGTCATGAAAGAGCCCTGGCCCGGTCACATGGTAACAGTCTGAGCCCTTCCACTGTCCTGCACGTCCCTGTGGCACTCATCTTCCCGCCTACTGAGATCACTAACACCCCCCCTCCCCCCCCCCCCGCACTGTAACTCTGTTTCAGATGGGTCTGTGTTATGCCACCTTCTTCCCTGCTGGAATCACGTGGTCACCCCCTTTCTTTGTGTTTTTTTCCACCCTTTTGTCGTGTGTGTTTAAATTTTGGTGCTTGCCTGGTGGTTCAGCTGGCCGCCGCCGCCCCCCTCCAACCAGCCCCACGGACAGTGGCGCTCTCAGCCGGCTGCTCACCCCCACCCAAGCTTCACTAGCTAGGAGCAAGAGCACTGCTGCACTTTCTGCAGAAGGAACTGACCCCCAAGGTAACGCCCAGAGTGGAACAGGGGGACCGTGTGTCCGGACACAGTGCTGCTTGTGTTGAGGTTACTGTGGGTGAAGTGAGTTGGTGTCCTGCAGGTAGTGCTGTGATGGTGGGGTAGGGGTGGTGGGGTGGGGATCTGTGTCTGGTGGTGACGGTGTGTGTTTCCGTTGGTGGGGTGTATTTCTCGTGACTGGATGACACATCCACAGTCGTGTGTGTGTGTGTGTGTGTGTGTGTGTGCGTGCTGCACTCAGCTAGACATGACATGTAGTCATGAGCGCACAAGTCAGTCAGGAGCATTGCCCTAAACCAGTGCTTCTCTGTCCTGGCTTTGGGGACCTACTGTGTCTGCTGGTCTGAAACCCTTAATCATTACGTGGTCCTAGTTTTGCTTTAGTCGCTGTATGAAGTTGCTTGATCAATATTTGCTATGAGCCATTTCTGATTTGGAATGTTTTATATGTGTTAAAAAGCTAAAAATCTTAAACGTTTATCATTTTATAATATAATATCATTTCAGACACGGGGTCCTTAGGACTAGGATATAAAACACTGCTTTGTGTGTGTGTACCATATGAGAGTAGGTCCAGCGTTTTCCCACTGAGATAAACTGCTACCAGAGAAGTAATGTGGGGTCTCGTCCCCACAGCCCCCTCCCACGTGCTCTCTTCGCCTCCCGCATTTCCAGGCCTCCCGGGTGACCCCTCGCTTGCCCCACTGTGAGATCATCTCTTTCCTGGAGTCCCGGGACACTGGGCCAAATTGACTTTGGCCTGCCACTGTTGTTAATCCATTTACCCGTGCGCCGATCACCTTAACCACACCGGGGTACACAGCAAGGGCCCAGTCAGTGTTGAAGTTAATTTACCTCTGGCACGTCCCGTTGCGCCTGGTTTAATCCTCAGCATTCAGCAGCCACGCGCTGCTTTGGCCTTTATATGGTTTAAACCTCACATTTCAATCCCTCTGTCAGAGGTGTGTGTGGGCTTTAGATGTGTTCCAACAAAGATGTGCGTCTGCAAAAAAGCTATCCAGTTTTCCAGAAATTGAGGGGTTTTTTTGGATGGGAAACGGCCCGTCTCCAGGGAATTCCTGAGGATCTGAACAGCATTCCTGCGTGTGCTGACCCTGCCAGCGGTCTGCGGTGTCGTTCAGTGAGAGGAACAGGAGTGCTGTTGTATTTGCCGAGTTTTGCCTGTAGGTGGCACAGCTCTGGGGCACCCTCAGTCTCCTCTCTGTCTTACAGAAACCGCAGCCCTACCAGCCTCTTGCTTTGTCTAACTATTTAAAAAAAAATCTGGCATATCTAACAAGCATCAATCTTTTTTTGTGCCTTTCCTCGTCCTCTTTTTTTTCTCCTGCCCCCTCAATCCCACCTCCGCTTCTGCTGCCCCTCCCTCTCCCATTGGCCGCGCACCAATGAACTTTTTATCAGAGTCTCACCTCTGTCCTCGTTCAGCCCTGTCCAGCCCCCTGCCCCAAGCCCGGGGCCCCATTCGGAGCCGCAGCATCGACCGCCGCCCGCCCCAGGGCCCTGCCCTCGCCCCCAATGGCACGCAGGTAAGCAGCCGAACTTTCTCTGACGAGACTGGTAGAGCAGTCCTGGAGAAGTGTGTGGTCACTCCCCTGTCATGGCCACCCAACCAAATGGTGATGACAGGCTGCAGCCCAGGTCTAGGTGTTTTCAAAGCCTTGTTTCTACAGGTCACAGCTCGTGGTGGTTTAAATGGTTGTGTCAATCGGGCCCTATGTTCAACTATGACCAAATAACATCAAACCTCCTGCTATATGTATACATCCTGTTTGATTTGACTGTCAAAGTAGCCAGTTCAATTATCCTTGATGTTAATCTGGGATCTGCGCAGTCAGGACATCATGGTGTGACATCAATGGCAGCCAGTGGCCGGTCTCACTGGGGGCCCTTTTGCCTTCCCCTGATGGGTGTAAGGGCCTTTAATTCTTAGTGCTTTTCTGTTGCGCTTACCGCGTCTCTCTTCTACTCTGACTGGCAGAAAGCCGAGAAGGAAAAACGCTTCTCTTCGCCGGCCGGGAAACATCCGCCCTCGCCCTCCACCATCCCCAGTCGACACCGTTCGCCCTCCCCAGCACCCCCGTCGTCCGCCTGTGCCAGCAGGAGGGCTTCTTCCCCAGCTGCGGGCAGGTGAGTCCCCTCCCCTCCTTCACCATTCAGATACAAGTATCAGCTCCTCGAAGCCCTTCCTTTTCCTTATCCTCTTCTGTTTAACTCCTCGCATATCATTCCACTTTCACTCTTATCTCACTGGGTTCCACCTTCGCTCTCATGTCACCGGGTGTAAATCGGAAGCTCTGTCAGGCACTGCGGTGGCCCTGAAGGATCTGCACGTTTTAATCTATGTGGTTATCCTCCTGTCTTCCTGAGGTTGTCATTTTCTCCCATTTTACCTCGGCGCTTGAACTTCTAAGTGATGTAGTTTTTTGGAGTTGCTTGTCCCATAAAGTTTCTCTGTTTGCAACCGTTTGTCCCAGTATCTGTTGTTGTGCATATTCTCTGACGTTTTGGTTTTTGTGCCCCCGTCCTTTTCCTCTGCAGACAGAGCCCGCGTAACCGCCCTCCCTCGCCCAGCGGTCCCAAACAGCGCCCCCCTTCCCCTCAGCTGGCCTCCAAACCCCCGCCGATCCAGCGGCCTGCTCTCACCCCCACAGGCCCCCCCACTCTTCGCAAGAGGGAGCCCAAGCCAAAGGAAGGCTCCCATATACACCCCCTCGTCCCTCCATCTGCTGAGGCCCCCCCAGCCAGCACGGCCCCCAGCACCAAGACCAAAGATGGTGAGGCAGGCTGCCTTTGGCCTGGTCTCCCACAACACAGCCTTGCTACATTCACTTAGCTATGAGATGTTCAATAGTGATTTTTTAAATTATGAATAAGTAAATATTCCCAGGTACCTTTTGACTGCATCTCTACATTCAGATAACTGTGTAATATCTGCCACCTGCTGGTTGAACTCATGCATTGCAGCACACAGAGGCTGAGCTAGGGTTGTCAGACGATGCAAGGGCGATACAATGATACAATCCTGCCGTCTTTCATTCTGAGGGGTTCAGAGAGGCAAGCTCAGATGGCCCTCCGCTCACCCTTCTTGTCTCCTCTAGACTCTAAGGCTGTGGCGGGCAGCACGTCGGCAGAGGAGGCCGCCAAGATCCTGGCGGAGAACCGCCGGCTGGCGCGGGAGCAGAAGGAACGTGAGGAGCAACTCCGAGTGCAGAGGGAAGAGGAGGAGAGGTGAGGAAGGGCCAGGCAAAAGCCAGCTGAGCTGTGCACGTGGCTCGCTACCTGTCAAACATCCACTGTGTGTTTGAGGAAGGGCCTGGGGAAAGCTGTCAGCCGTTAAGAGGCCCCCTGCCTGCAGCAGACAGGAACGATTGCCTTCTCCTGCAGGTTGAGGAAGGAAGAGGAGAAGCGCTTGGCGGAGGAAGCGCGGGCAAGGAGGCAGGAGGAGGAGAAGAAGCAGGCCAAAGAGAGGAAGAAGAATGAGGAGGAAAGAGCCCGTTTAGCCGAGGAGGAGAGGGAGAGGCTGGAGCATGCGGAGCGGGAGAGGGAGGCAGAGCTGCAGAAGGAGGTGAGGTCGCAGGCTGCTCTTGCTGGCTGATTTGTTAGTTCAGCTGATTCACTGATTGGCTTGTTGATGGGTGCAGCGTGAGGAGGCGGAGGCAGAGGCACTGCTGGAGGCGGAGAAACAGCGGCAAGAGAGAGAGAGGATCATGCAGCAGAGCCAACAGGAACGCATAGAGAGGAAGAAGGTGAGATGGGCTGTCTGTTCCCCCCTCAGTCACGCGACATGCTGTCTGTTCCCCCCCCCTCAGCCTCGCGGCACGCCGTCTGTTCCTCGCTGTCTGTCTGTTCCCCCACCCCGTCTGTTCCTCGCTGTCTCTGTTCCCCCCTCAGTCTCACGGCACGCCGCCTTGTTTCCCCCCTCAGTCACAGGGCGGGCTGTCTGTTCCCCCCTCAGCCTGTCCGTTTCCCCTTTCAGTCACACATTCTTCATTTCCATCACAGAGAATTGAAGAAATTATGAAGAGGACCAGAAAAACAGACCAAAATGACTTCAAGGTAGGCTGTGGTTATCCCCTGTGTGACAGACACACTGTGTGACAATGTGGCCAAAGAATCCTGGCAGAGGTGTATGTATGACTGTAAAAGGCATTTAGGTTCAAGTGGGTGTTAATGCGGCTTCATGTTCAGGTTGGTGTAAATGTGACTTTGCGTTCAGTCACGGACGTTTAGGTTCAGGTGGGTGTTAATGCGGCTTCATGTTCCTCGCACTACTGCCAAATGAAGCTGCTGTTTGAGGCTAATCCAAACAGGGGCCCTGCCGTTGTACATCCAAGGGTGGATTTCCCACTCTGTGTGTAAGTTACTAATGTGTCTCTGGACAAGTGTGCCGCCATGCAGGGGAAATGTGACTGTCAAGCTTCAGCGCCCCCTATGTGTACCGCAGAGAGAAGAGGATAAAGGCCTGCAGGAAGAGAACGAGGAGGAAGGGTACAACCACACTGGCTTTGAGCCTGAGGGTACTGCTCTTCTGTCTCTCTGAGCTTAACCCATGTCCCAACGCTGGCTGGCTGTCTGACTGACTGAACCAATGTCTGTACAGAAACGGGGCTAGTCGAGGAGTCTGACCAGCCCCCTGAGGCCGTGGCCCAAATAGAGTGGACTCTTGGGAGTGTCAATGGGAAACCGGAGGGGGATGACAAGGAGAGCGGCGACGCTATTGTCCCGCAGGAGCCGGCACTGCTAAGGTACACTGGGAGGAGGGTAACTCTGGAGGGAGGGGAAGGATGCATTGAGTGGTAAAACCACCTATATTTAGTGGAGGCAATCTTGGAATCCCTTAAGAACAGAGTTCTTTGGGTCTCCCCATTTATGTACAGTTGTGTACAAGGATCCATTCTTGTCATTATTGTTATGTGTTTGCTTGCTAGTGCTAATTGTTATACTGAAGGTTATGTTTAGTTGGGAGAATTTAGAATTATGCGACTCCCTCTCGGTTGGCTCTCAGCACGACCCCCAAAGTCCGGCTGTCAGGGGACTCCAACGGCAAGGCGGGGCCCTGGAGCTTTGAGGAGCTGATGGACCTGGGCGTCCACCCCAAGGCCCGACCTCTCACAGATGCCGACGGGCAGGGCGGGGGTCCCGATGGGCCCCGGGTTGCATTTGAAGACAAGGGCTGTGCAGTCACACCCCTCCACCACAACCAGCCCATTGAGACCCTGTCAGGTGAGTGTCGGAGGTCTGTCCATTCAGCCACCCTGGCAACCCGCATTGACTTCAACAAAAGTCATGTCATAATGCTGACGAGGAGAATTATTTGAATAATCAATTTAGTATTTTTATACTATGGCTATAAAATTATACTATATGGAATAAAATGGCATTTACCAATTAATATGAAAATGCATCAAAAGTAAGGTTTATATGCAAGCTGCATATACATGATATGACATAATGTGTGTGTTTAACTAGCATTCCACGGTGACACTAAAGTAATTCAACACTTGTAAGTGTAATTGTGGCACGCAGCTGGGAGTCACGCCCTCAAGATGGGGATGATGGATATCAAAGCTGGGGGACCCATGCCCCTAAGAAGACCTGGTTGCACACCTGAGTGTGGTTCCACTGATGGTAATCACATTCAGGTGCCAACAATCAAATGCTCTTTAAAATAGCCAGCAGACCTGGGTCAGGGAATAGGGTTTTTTGAGGATAAGTTTGTGTGTTAATTTCAGTTTTTTCGTTTTATGTTTAAAATGTTGTTAACAGCTAAGAAGCTGGTTTATTTTGGTTTGGCCCTTTTTTTAGAAGCTTTCTGTTTGGTCATTTGTGTCACTTTGGGTTAAATAAAATCCCAAATAAATGGCGTACACTCTCCAGCCGCTGTCGGATCAGGCACGTCCCCAGACGCTACAGTAATCTTGCTAGATGGCGCTAGACAGCAACTATTGTTTCAGTTTAGTATTTTATTAGGTTATGATGACTTAACTCGCCCCCCAATTATTTTGCCAGATTGTGTAATTTGTAATACACCTCACTGGAATTGAGAAAATAAAGTGTTGATTCAGATTTATTGTCATTGCACAAAGTATACAACAAGGGCTATGAAATATGGTTAGCATTTGACCCAGAAAGTGTAAAAGTCATTTTTGAGACGAGGTGCCATGATTGGTGCAGGTGTTAAGTTATAACACCTGTTGAGTGAAAAGGTTGAACATTTGACTGTTGCTGGGTGCGTTTTCCTGCCGTAAACCCGCCCGCCTCTCCCCGTCCGCAGAGATGTGAGGCCCAGGCCCAGGCCCAGACCCCCAGGGAGCCCCATGACAGTTGCACTCCAGTTGAACAATGGCCTTCCTCCTGGGGACCAGCTGCTTCGACGTGACACAGGGAGACGGGGAGGGGGGGGTAAGCACGGACACGAAGGAGGAAAACATGTTTCAACTGTAGTAAAAAAAAAAAAGACAAATTCAGGGAAAACATGGTATTCCTTCAGTGTGCAGTCTTCTTGGCTTCTCTGTGTCATTTCCTAACACACTTATTTTTTTTATTTCATGGTTTTTGTGTT